>CM069867.1:34904002-34916502 GCA_036172795.1 Pelodytes ibericus
ATGATGATGATGATATAATGATGTTGATATGATGATGAGATGATGATGATGATGATATCATGATGATGAGATGATGATGATGATGAAGATGATGATATCATGATGAGATGATGATGATGATATCATGATGATGATATCATGATGAGATGATGATGATGATGATATCATGATGATGATATCATGATGATGATATCATGATGAGATGATGATGATATCATGATGAGATGATGATGATGATATCATGATGATGATATCATGATGAGATGATGATGATATCATGATGATGATATCATGATGAGATGATGATGATATCATGATGAGATGATGATGATATCATGATGATGAGATGATGATGATGATATCATGATGATGATGATGATGATGATATAATGATGTTGATACGATGATGATATGATGATAATGATAGCATAATGGGATGATGATGCTATCATGATGATGCTATCATGGTGATGATATCATGATGATGCTATCATGATGATGATATCATGATGAGATGATGATGATATCATGATGATGATATCATGATGAGATGATGATGATGATGATATCATGATGATGATATCATGATGATGATATCATGATGAGATGATGATGATATCATAATGATGATATTATGATGAGATGATGATGATGATATCATGATGAGATGATGATGATATCATGATGAGATGATGATGATGATGATGATGATGATATCATGATGAGATGATGATGATGATGATGATATTATGATGATAATATCATGATGAGATGATGATGATGATGATGATGATGATGATGATATCATGATGATGATATCATGATGATGATATCATGATGATGATATCATGATGAGATGATGATATAATGATGAGATGATAATATCATGATGAGATGATGATGATGATGATGATGATGATGATGATATCATGATGATGATATCATGATGAGATGATGATGATGATGATGATGATGATGATGATGATGATGATGATGATGATGATGATGATGATGATGATGATATCATGATGAGATGATGATGATGATGATGATGATGATGATGATGATGATATCATGATGATGATATCATGATGATGATATCATGATGATGATATCATGATGAGATGATGATGATGATGATGATGATATCATGATGATGATATCATGATGATGATATCATGATGATGATATCATGATGAGATGATGATGATATCATGATGAGATGATGATGATGATGATGATGATGATGATGATATCATGATGATGATATCATGATGATGATATCATGATGAGATGATGATGATATCATGATGAGATGATGATGATGATATCATGATGATGATATCATGATGAGATTATGATGATGATATCATGATGATGATGATGATGATGATGATGTTGATATGATGATGATATGATGATGAGATGATGATGATGATGATATCATGATGATGAGATGATGATGATGATATCATGATGAGATGATGATGATATCATGATGATGTTATCATGATGATGATATCATGATGATGAGATGATGATGATGATGATATCATGATGAGATGATGATGATGATATCACGATGAGATGATGATGATGATGATGATATCATGATGAGATGATGATGATGATGATATCATGATGATAATATCATGATGAGATGATGATGATGATGATGATGATGATGATGATGATATCATGATGATGATATCATGATGAGATGATGATATCATGATGAGATGATGATGATGATATCATGATGAGATGATGATGATGATGATATCATGATGATAATATCATGATGAGATGATGATGATATCATGATGATGATATCATGATGATGATATCATGATGATGATATCATGATGATGATATCATGATGAGATGATGATGATGATATCATGATGATGATGATGATGATATCATGATGATGATATCATGATGAGATGATGATGATGATATCATGATGATAATATCATGATGAGATGATGATGATGATGATAATGATATCATGATGATGATATCATGATGAGATAATGATGATGATGATGATATCATGATGATGATATCATGATGAGATGATGATGATGATAATGATATCATGATGATGATATCATGATGAGATGATGATGATGATGATATCATGATGAGATGATGATGATGATATCATGATGATGATATCATGATGATGATATCATGATGAGATGATGATGATATCATGATGATGATATCATGATGAGATGATGATGATATCATGATGAGATGATGATGATATCATGATGAGATGATGATATCATGATGATGAGATGATGATGATATTGATGATGATGATATCATGATGATGATGATAATGATATAATGATGTTGATATGATGATGATATGATGATAATGATAGCATAATGGAATGATGATGCTATCATGATGATGCTATCATGATGATGCTATCATGATGATGATATCATGATGATGCTATCATGATGATGATATCATGATGAGATGATGATGATATCATGATGATGATATCATGATGAGATGATGATGATATCATGATGAGATGATGATGATATCATGATGATGCTATCATGATGAGATGATGTTGATATCATAATGATGATATTATGATGAGATGATGATGATGATATCATGATGAGATGATGATGATATCATGATGAGATGATGATGATATCATGATGAGATGATGATGATGATGATGATGATGATGATGATGATGATATCATGATGAGATGATGATGATGATGATATTATGATGATAATATCATGATGAGATGATGATGATGATATCATGATGAGATGATGATGATGATATCATGATGATGATATCATGATGAGATGATGATGATGATGATATCATGATGAGATGATGATGATGATGATGATGATATTATGATGATAATATCATGATGAGATGATGATGATGATGATATCATGATGAGATGATGATGATGATATCATGATGATGATATCATGATGAGATGATGATGATGATGATATCATGATGAGATGATGATGATGATATCATGATGAGATGATGATGATGATGATATTATGATGATAATATCATGATGAGATGATGATGATGATGATATCATGATGAGATGATGATGATGATATCATGATGATGATATCATGATGAGATGATGATGTTGATGATATCATGATGAGATGATGATATCATGATGATGATATCATGATGAGATGATGATGATGATGATGATATCATGATGATGATATCATGATGAGATGATGATGATGATGATATCATGATGAGATGATGATGATGATATCATGATGATGATATCATGATGAGATGATGATGATATCATGATGATGATATCATGATGAGATGATGATGATATCATGATGATGATATCATGATGAGATGATGATGATATCATGATGAGATGATGATGATATCATGATGATGAGATGATGATGATGATGATGATATCATGATGATAATATCATGATGAGATGATGATGATGATGATAATGATATCATGATGATGATATCATGATGAGATAATGATGATGATGATGATATCATGATGATGATATCATGCTGAGATGATGATGATGATAATGATATCATGATGATGATATCATGATGAGATGATGATGATGATGATGATGATATCATGATGAGATGATGATGATGATATCATGATGATGATATCATGATGATGATATCATGATGAGATGATGATGATATCATGATGATGATATCATGATGAGATGATGATGATATCATGATGAGATGATGATATCATGATGATGAGATGATGATGATATTGATGATGATGATATCATGATGATGATGATGAAGATATAATGATGTTGATATGATGATGATATGATGATGATAATGATAGCATAATGGGATGATGATGCTATCATGATGATGCTATCATGATGATGATATCATGATGATGCTATCATGATGATGATATCATGATGAGATGATGATGATATCATGATGATGATATCATGATGAGATGATGATGATGATGATGATGATATCATGATGATGCTATCATGATGAGATGATGTTGATATCATGATGATGATATCATGATGAGATGATGATGATATCATAATGATGATATTATGATGAGATGATGATGATGATATCATGATGAGATGATGATGATATCATGATGAGATGATGATGATGATGATGATGATGATGATGATGATGATATCATGATGATGATGATGATGATGATGATGATATTATGATGATAATATCATGATGAGATGATGATGATGATGATGATATCATGATGAGATGATGATGATGATATCATGATGATGATATCATGATGAGATGATGATGATGATGATATCATGATGAGATGATGATGATGATGATATCATGATGAGATGATGATGATGATGATGATATTATGATGATAATATCATGATGAGATGATGATGATGATGATGATATCATGATGAGATGATGATGATGATATCATGATGATGATATCATGATGAGATGATGATGATGATGATATCATGATGAGATGATGATATCATGATGATGATATCATGATGAGATGATGATGATGATGATGATATCATGATGATGATATCATGATGAGATGATGATGATGATATCATGATGAGATGATGATGATGATATCATGATGAGATGATGATGATATCATGATGATGATATCATGATGAGATGATGATGATATCATGATGAGATGATGATGATATCATGATGATGAGATGATGATGATGATAATATCATGATGATGATGATGATATAATGATGTTGATATGATCATGATATGATGATAATGATAGCATAATGGGATGATGATGCTATCATGATGATGCTATCATGGTGATGATATCATGATGATGCTATCATGATGATGATATTATGATGAGATGATGATGATGATATCATGATGAGATGATGATGATGATGATGATATCATGATGATGATATCATGATGATGATATCATGATGATGATATCATGATGAGATGATGATGATATCATAATGATGATATTATGATGAGATGATGATGATGATATCATGATGAGATGATGATGATATCATGATGAGATGATGATGATGATGATGATGATGATATCATGATGAGATGATGATGATGATGATATTATGATGATAATATCATGATGAGATGATGATGATGATGATGATGATGATGATGATGATGATGATGATGATATCATGATGATGATATCATGATGAGATGATGATGATGAAGATGATATCATGATGATGATATCATGATGAGATGATGATGATGATGATGATGATGATGATGATGATGATGATGATGATGATGATGATGATATCATGATGATGATATCATGATGATGATATCATGATGAGATGATGATGATGATGATGATGATGATATCATGATGATGATATCATGATGATGATATCATGATGAGATGATGATGATGATGATGATGATGATGATGATGATGATGATGATATCATGATGATGATATCATGATGATGATATCATGATGAGATGATGATGATGATGATATCATGATGAGATGATGATGATATCATGATGATGATATCATGATGAGATGATGATGATATCATGATGATGATATCATGATGAGATGATGATGATGATGATATCATGATGAGATGATGATGATATCATGATGAGATGATGATGATGATGATGATGATGATATCATGATGATGATATCATGATGATAATATCATGATGATGATATCATGATAATGATATCATGATGAGATGATGATGATGATGATGATGATGATGATGATGATGATGATGATGATGATGATGATGATGATGATGATATCATGATGATGATATCATGATGAGATGATGTTGATGATGATGATGATGATGATGATGATGATGCTGATGATGATGATATCATGATGAGATGATGTTGATGATGATGATGATGATGCTGATGATGATGATATCATGATGATGATATCATGATGATGATATCATGATGAGATGATGATGATGATGATGATGATGATGATATCATGATGATGATATCATGATGATGATATCATGATGATGATATCATGATGAGATGATGATGATGATGATGATGATGATGATGATGATGATGATGATATCATGATGATGATATCATGATGAGATGATGATGATGATGATATCATGATGAGATGATGATGATATCATGATGATGATATCATGATGAGATGATGATGATATCATGATGATGATATCATGATGAGATGATGATGATGATGATATCATGATGAGATGATGATGATATCATGATGATGATATCATGATGAGATGATGATGATATCATGATGAGATGATGATGATATCATGATGAGATGATGTTGATGATGATGATGATGATGATATCATGATGATGATATCATGATGAGATGATGTTGATGATGATGATGATGATGATGATGATGATGATATCATGATGATGATATCATGATGATGAGATGATGATGATATCATGATGAGATGATGATGATGATGATATCATGATGAGATTATGATGATGATATCATGATGATGATATCATAATGATGAGATGATGATGATGATGATGATATCATGATGAGATGATGATGATGATGATATCATGATGAGATGATGATGATGATGATGATGATATCATGATGAGATGATGATGATGATGATGATGATATCATGATGATAATATCATGATGATAATATCATGATGAGATGATGATGATGATGATGATGATATCATGATGATGATATCATGATGATGATATCATGATGATGATATCATGATGAGATGATGATGATGATGATGATGATATCATGATGATAATATCATGATGAGATGATGATGATGATGATGATGATGATATCATGATGATGATATCATGATGATGATATCATGATGATGATATCATGATGATGATATCATGATGAGATGATGATATCATGATGAGATGATAATATCATGATGAGATGATGATGATGATGATGATGATGATGATATCATGATGAGATGATGATGATGATGATATCATGATGATGATATTATGATGAGATGATGATGATGATGATGATGATGATGATATCATGATGATGATATCATGATGAGATGATGATGATGATGATGATGATGATATCATGATGAGATGATGAATGTGATATCATGATGATGATATCATGATGAATGTGATATCATGATGATGATATCATGATGAGATGATGATGATGATGATATCATTATGAGATGATGATGATATCATGATGAGATGATGATATCATGATGAGATGATGATGATGATGATGATGATGATGATGATATCATGATGATGATATCATGATGATTATATCATGATGAGATGATGATGATGATGATGATATCATGATGAGATGATGATGATATCATGATGAGATGATGATGATGATGATGATGATGATGATGATGATGATATCATGATGATGATATCATGATGATGATATCATGATGAGATGATGATGATGATGATGATGATGATGATGATGATATCATGATGATGATATCATGATGAGATGATGATGATGATGATATCATGATGAGATGATGATGATATCATGATGATGATATCATGATGAGATGATGATGATATCATGATGATGATATCATGATGAGATGATGATGATATCATGATGAGATGATGATGATATCATGATGATGCTATCATGATGAGATGATGTTGATATCATAATGATGATATTATGATGAGATGATGATGATGATATCATGATGAGATGATGATGATATCATGATGAGATGATGATGATATCATGATGAGATGATGATGATGATGATGATGATGATGATGATGATGATGATGATGATGATATCATGATGAGATGATGATGATGATGATGATGATATTATGATGATAATATCATGATGAGATGATGATGATGATGATGATATCATGATGAGATGATGATGATGATATCATGATGATGATATCATGATGAGATGATGATGATGATGATATCATGATGAGATGATGATGATGATGATGATGATGATGATGATGATGATGATATTATGATGATAATATCATGATGAGGTGATGATGATGATGATATCATGATGAGATGATGATGATGATATCATGATGATGATATCATGATGAGATGATGATGATGATGATATCATGATGAGATGATGATGATGATGATATCAAGATGAGATGATGATGATGATGATGATATTATGATGATAATATCATGATGAGATGATGATGATGATGATATCATGATGAGATGATGATGATGATATCATGATGATGATATCATGATGAGATGATGATGATGATGATATCATGATGATGATATCATGATGAGATGATGATGATGATGATATCATGATGAGATGATGATATCATGATGATGATATCATGATGAGATGATGATGATGATGATGATATCATGATGATGATATCATGATGAGATGATGATGATGATATCATGATGAGATGATGATGATGATATCATGATGATGATATCATGATGAGATGATGATGATATCATGATGATGATATCATGATGAGATGATGATGATATCATGATGATGATATCATGATGAGATGATGATGATATCATGATGAGATGATGATGATATCATGATGATGAGATGATGATGATGATGATGATATCATGATGATAATATCATGATGAGATGATGATGATGATGATAATGATATCATGATGATGATATCATGATGAGATAATGATGATGATGATGATATCATGATGATGATATCATGCTGAGATGATGATGATGATAATGATATCATGATGATGATATCATGATGAGATGATGATGATGATGATGATGATGATGATATCATGATGAGATGATGATGATGATATCAAGATGATGATATCATGATGATGATATCATGATGAGATGATGATGATATCATGATGAGATGATGATGATATCATGATGAGATGATGATATCATGATGATGAGATGATGATGATATTGATGATGATGATATCATGATGATGATGATGAAGATATAATGATGTTGATATGATGATGATATGATGATGATAATGATAGCATAATGGGATGATGATGCTATCATGATGATGCTATCATGATGATGATATCATGATGATGCTATCATGATGATGATATCATGATGAGATGATGATGATATCATGATGATGATATCATGATGAGATGATGATGATGATGATGATATCATGATGATGCTATCATGATGAGATGATGTTGATATCATGATGATGATATCATGATGAGATGATGATGATATCATAATGATGATATTATGATGAGATGATGATGATGATATCATGATGAGATGATGATGATATCATGATGAGATGATGATGATGATGATGATGATGATGATATCATGATGATGATGATGATGATGATGATGATATTATGATGATATTATCATGATGAGATGATGATGATGATGATGATATCATGATGAGATGATGATGATGATATCATGATGATGATATCATGATGAGATGATGATGATGATGATATCATGATGAGATGATGATGATGATGATGATATCATGATGAGATGATGATGATGATGATGATATTATGATGATAATATCATGATGAGATGATGATGATGATGATGATATCATGATGAGATGATGATGATGATATCATGATGATGATATCATGATGAGATGATGATGATGATGATATCATGATGAGATGATGATATCATGATGATGATATCATGATGAGATGATGATGATGATGATGATATCATGATGATGATATCATGATGAGATGATGATGATGATATCATGATGAGATGATGATGATGATATCATGATGAGATGATGATGATATCATGATGATGATATCATGATGAGATGATGATGATATCATGATGAGATGATGATGATATCATGATGATGAGATGATGATGATGATAATATCATGATGATGATGATGATATAATGATGTTGATATGATCATGATATGATGATAATGATAGCATAATGGGATGATGATGCTATCATGATGATGCTATCATGGTGATGATATCATGATGATGCTATCATGATGATGATATTATGATGAGATGATGATGATGATATCATGATGAGATGATGATGATGATGATGATGATATCATGATGATGATATCATGATGATGATATCATGATGATGATATCATGATGAGATGATGATGATATCATAATGATGATATTATGATGAGATGATGATGATGATATCATGATGAGATGATGATGATATCATGATGAGATGATGATGATGATGATGATGATGATGATGATATCATGATGAGATGATGATGATGATGATATTATGATGATAATATCATGATGAGATGATGATGATGATGATGATGATGATGATATCATGATGAGATGATGATGATGATGATATTATGATGATAATATCATGATGAGATGATGATGATGATGATGATGATGATGATATCATGATGATGATATCATGATGAGATGATGATGATGAAGATGATATCATGATGATATCATGATGAGATGATGATGATGATGATGATGATGATGATATCATGATGATGATATCATGATGATGATATCATGATGAGATGATGATGATGATGATGATGATGATATCATGATGATGATATCATGATGATGATATCATGATGAGATGATGATGATGATGATGATGATGATGATGATGATGATGATGATGATGATATCATGATGATGATATCATGATGATGATATCATGATGATGATATCATGATGAGATGATGATGATGATGATATCATGATGAGATGATGATGATATCATGATGATGATATCATGATGAGATGATGATGATATCATGATGATGATATCATGATGAGATGATGATGATGATATCATGATGAGATGATGATGATATCATGATGAGATGATGATGATGATGATGATGATGATATCATGATGATGATATCATGATGATAATATCATGATGATGATATCATGATAATGATATCATGATGAGATGATGATGATGATGATGATGATGATGATGATGATGATGATGATGATGATATCATGATGATGATATCATGATGAGATGATGTTGATGATGATGATGATGATGATGATGATGATATCATGATGATGATATCATGATGAGATGATGTTGATGATGATGATGATGATGCTGATGATGATGATATCATGATGATGATATCATGATGATGATATCATGATGAGATGATGATGATGATGATGATGATGATGATATCATGATGATGATATCATGATGATGATATCATGATGATGATATCATGATGAGATGATGATGATGATGATGATGATGATGATGATGATGATGATATCATGATGATGATATCATGATGAGATGATGATGATGATGATATCATGATGAGATGATGATGATGATGATATCATGATGAGATGATGATGATATCATGATGATGATATCATGATGAGATGATGATGATATCATGATGATGATATCATGATGAGATGATGATGATGATGATATCATGATGAGATGATGATGATATCATGATGAGATGATGTTGATGATGATGATGATGATGATGATGATGATGATGATATCATGATGATGATATCATGATGATGAGATGATGATGATATCATGATGAGATGATGATGATGATGATATCATGATGATGATATCATGATGAGATTATGATGATGATATCATGATGATGATATCATAATGATGAGATGATGATGATGATGATGATATCATGATGAGATGATGATGATGATGATGATGATATCATGATGAGATGATGATGATATCATGATGATGATATCATAATGATGAGATGATGATGATGATGATGATATCATGATGAGATGATGATGATGATGATATCATGATGAGATGATGATGATGATGATGATGATATCATGATGAGATGATGATGATGATGATGATGATATCATGATGATAATATCATGATGATAATATCATGATGAGATGATGATGATGATGATGATGATGATATCATGATGATGATATCATGATGATGATATCATGATGATGATATCATGATGAGATGATGATATAATGATGATGATATCATGATGAGATGATGATGATGATGATGATGATATCATGATGATAATATCATGATGAGATGATGATGATGATGATGATGATATCATGATGATGATATCATGATGATGATATCATGATGATGATATCATGATGATGATATCATGATGATATCATGATGAGATGATGATATCATGATGAGATGATAATATCATGATGAGATGATGATGATGATGATGATGATGATGATGATATCATGATGAGATGATGATGATGATGATATCATGATGATGATATCATGATGAGATGATGATGATGATGATGATGATGATGATATCATGATGATGATATCATGATGAGATGATGATGATGATGATGA
>CM069867.1:34921502-35009002 GCA_036172795.1 Pelodytes ibericus
TGATGATGATATCATGATGAGATGATGATGATGATGATGATGATGATGATGATGATGATGATGATGATAATATCATGATGAGATGATGATGATGATGATGATATCATGATGATGATATCATGATGAGATGATGATGATGATATCATGATGATGATATCATGATGAGATGATGATGATGATGATGATGATGATGATGATATCATGATGAGATGATGAATGTGATATCATGATGATGATATCATGATGAATGTGATATCATGATGATGATATCATGATGAGATGATGATGATGATGATGATATCATTATGAGATGATGATGATATCATGATGAGATGATGATATCATGATGAGATGATGATGATGATGATGATGATATCATGATGATGATATCATGATGAGATGATGATGATGATGATATCATGATGAGATGATGATGATGATGATATCATGATGAGATGATGATGATATCATGATGAGATGATGATGATGATGATGATATCATGATGAGATGATGATGATGATGATGATGATGATATCATGATGATGATATCATGATGAGATGATGATGATGATGATATCATGATGATGATAGCATGATGATGAGATGATGATGATGATATGATGATGATGATGATGATGATGATGATGATGATGATGATATCATGATGAGATGATGATGATGATGATATCATGATGATGATGATGATGATGATGATGATGATATCATGATGATGATATCATGATGAGATGATGATGATGATGATGATATCATGATGAGATGATGATGATGATGATGATGATGATATCATGATGATGATATCATGATGAGATGATGATGATGATGATGATGATATCATGATGATAATATCATGATGAGATGATGATGATGATGATATCATGATGATGATATCATGATGATGATATCATGATGATGATATCATGATGAGATGATGATATAATGATGAGATGATAATATCATGATGAGATGATGATGATGATGATGATGATGATGATGATGATATCATGATGATGATATCATGATGAGATGATGATGATGATGATATCATGATGATGATATCATGATGAGATGATGATGATATCATGATGAGATGATGATGATGATGATGATATCATGATGAGATGATGAATGTGATATCATGATGATGATATCATGATGAGATGATGATGATGATGATATCATGATGAGATGATGATGATATCATGATGAGATGATGATGATGATGATGATATCATGATGATGATATCATGATGAGATGATGATGATGATGATGATATCATGATGAGATGATGATGATATCATGATGAGATGATTATGATGATGATGATGATGATGATGATGATGATATCATGATGATGATATCATGATGAGATGATGATGATGATGATATCATGATGATGATGATGATGATATGATGATGATGATGATGATGATATCATGATGAGATGATGATGATATCATGATGAGATGATGATGATATCATGATGATGATGATGATGATGATGATGATGATGATGATGATGATGATATAATGATGAGATGATAATGATGATATCATGATGATGATATCATGATGAGATGATGATGATGATGATATCATGATGAGATGATGATGATGTTGATATGATGATGAGATGATGATGAGATGATGATGATATCATGATGAGATGATGATGATGATGATGATTGTAGCGGAGATGCAATATTACCCAGGGTATCTCCGCTTATAATCCAAGTGAGACTCAGGAACAAGTAAATAGTAAATCCAAAGGCAGGGTTTCCAGCAGGTCAAATACAGCAATATCCCAACAGCAATCCCAATAACTGGACGACACACAGTTTCAGGAGCATAACTGACCAGAACTCTTTAATGATACAGAAACACAGAATATATACAGTTGAACATCTTGACAAACCAGATTAGACAAAGGAACTATAACAGGATTATAATTTAACCTAAGGAGATACAAAGGGAAATCCTGCCTCACACCTTTCAGGATACAAAGGTGCCCAGCTCAGATACACACAGGAAACTAAATGACTTACATAAGACAATGGGAGAGGTGACAAAAACAGGGATTAAAGATAGGATCCAATCTTAACTTGGGGAAAACACAGTGAATAGGACAAAGACTTGGATCCTAGTAATTACAGTACATTCCTCTGCTTGGGAGATAATTGAGTTAACCTTTGTATCAGCTCAATTATCTCCAAGCTAAAATATACAGGTTCTATACAATATTAATAACTTTCAAAATATGCATCACATTCACATAAAACATACATTTTCAGAATCAGCATACTTTAAATATGAAAATAACTAAAAATCAAACAATTCCACCCAGAAGTTCAAAAGTTACCTTTTTGGGCATTTTTAAAGGGCCACACACCCCAGGGCCATAGTCACAGGGGAGGAGGCTGGCAAACAGGCCTCTCCAAGACCAAGTGGCGAAGGGCACTTCGTCACACATCTCCCCTTTTGGGGGGAGACTAACCAGGTACCTGACCTTCTGTCGGTCAGTACCTAAGTTAGTCGATTCACCCACCCTCAGTAAACAAGTGCCAGAGTAGCCCACCCACAACAAACAATTACTGCACATAGGTATTCCTCTGGGATAACTGGGCAACACGCTGTGGGGGCTTGGGGGGCAGAGGCCAGCGGCGCTCTGCCCCAATGCCAGAGCTTCTGTTAGGGTAGCCTGGTGGGGACTTGGCTGTAGAGGGGAGACATCACTTTCCCCCTCCTCCTTGTACTCCTGTGATTGTAGCTGGGGATTTGGACCGGGTGTCCAGCATCCCTGTGGGTCAGGCACAGAGACCACGGTCTCATCTGCGCCGTCTGGGAGATTGGTGTCTCCCCTTAGTAGGTTAAGCTGCAGCTGGGGAGAGAGGGTGCCGTGCTCCTCTCCCTGGAACACAGGCTGCCCCTGGAGAGGGAGACCGACTGTCTCCACTTCCATAATATTGTCCTGCTGCTGGGGAGAGAGGCCGACTGTCTCTGCTCCCTGTAGGACACACTGCTGCTGGGGGGGAAGGATGACACTTTCTTCCCCCTGGGGTGCATCTTGCTGCTGGGGAAGGCGGTCGCCTGTCTCCACTCCCAATACAATACTCTGCCGCTGGGGAGAGAGACCGGTTGTCTCCTCTCCCTGAAACTCATCCTGCCGCTGGGGAGTGAGGCCGATTGCCTCCACTCCCTGTAGGGTACACTGCTGCTGGGGAGAGAGACCGGCTGCCTCTTCTCCCTTCAGCTTACACTGCCGCTGGGGAGAGAGACCGGTTGTCTCCTCTCCCTGAAACTCTCCCTGCCGCTGGGGAGTGAGGCCGATTGCCTCCACTCAATGTAGGGTACACTGCCGCTGGGGAGAGAGGCCGGCTGCCTCTTCTCCCTGCAGTTTACACTGCTGCTGGTGAGAGAGACCGGTTGTCTCCTCTCCCTGGGACTCACCCTGCATGGGTATCCACAGTGGCGACCTGTACAACTCAAGCTCGAGGCACCTTGCCGCTTGGTTCTCCACATAAGTCTTAAAAGCCTGGTACGGTACCTTTGGTTTGTTCTCCTGTACCATGGGCACAATCTGGTTCCTCTCTGGAGTTTGTTGGACCTTCTGTCGTAGTACAAACTCCTGTACCTCCGTCATGGTTTTGGCGATAATCTCTGTTGGTGGGTTTTCCCCATAAAATGACAGCCGGAATTGCAATTCTCTTTTAAATTCCAACTGCCCCTGTTTAATCTGCACCAAAGCCGGACCCTCTTCTGCTATGTACTCCGCCATGACTTCTGCAACCAGGACTGCCTTGGTCTTGTTGCTGGCAGGAATACCCCTTGCTTCCAGGAGGTCCTTTACAGTGGATCAATTTAAAGTGGTGTAATTGATCTCCATCCGTGATCCATCAATGCTGTTGTCTTTCCTGGTACTTGCTCCTCTGTGGGTCTGGATCCCAGCGCTGCCAACCAATGTAGCGGAGATGCAATATTACCCAGGGTATCTCCGCTTATAATCCAAGTGAGACTCAGGAACAAGTAAATAGTAAATCCAAAGGCAGGGTTTCCAGCAGGTCAAATACAGCAATATCCCAACAGCAATCCCAATAACTGGACGACACACAGTTTCAGGAGCATAACTGACCAGAACTCTTTAATGATACAGAAACACAGAATATATACAGTTGAACATCTTGACAAACCAGATTAGACAAAGGAACTATAACAGGATTATAATTTAACCTAAGGAGATACAAAGGGAAATCCTGCCTCACACCTTTCAGGATACAAAGGTGCCCAGCTCAGATACACACAGGAAACTAAATGACTTACATAAGACAATGGGAGAGGTGACAAAAACAGGGATTAAAGATAGGATCCAATCTTAACTTGGGGAAAACACAGTGAATAGGACAAAGACTTGGATCCTAGTAATTACAGTACATTCCTCTGCTTGGGAGATAATTGAGTTAACCTTTGTATCAGCTCAATTATCTCCAAGCTAAAATATACAGGTTCTATACAATATTAATAACTTTCAAAATATGCATCACATTCACATAAAACATACATTTTCAGAATCAGCATACTTTAAATATGAAAATAACTAAAAATCAAACAATTCCACCCAGAAGTTCAAAAGTTACCTTTTTGGGCATTTTTAAAGGGCCACACACCCCAGGGCCATAGTCACAGGGGAGGAGGCTGGCAAACAGGCCTCTCCAAGACCAAGTGGCGAAGGGCACTTCGTCACACAATGATGATATCATGATGAGATGATGATGATATCATGATGAGATGATGATGATGATGATGATATCATGATGAGATGATGATGATATCATGATGATGTTATCATGATGATGATATCATGATGATGTTATCATGATGATGATATCATGATGATGAGATGATGATGATGATGATATCATGATGATGATGATGATGATGATGATGATGATATCATGATGAGATGATGATGATGATGATGATATCATGATGAGATGATGATGATGATGATATCATGATGAGAAGACGATGATGATGATATCATGATGATGATATCATGATGAGATGATGATGATATCATAATGAGATGATGATGATATCATGATGATGATCTCATGATGAGATGATGATCTCATGATGAGATGATGATGTCATGATGATGATAACATGATGAGATGATGATAGTGATAGCATGATGAGATGATGATGATGATGATAATGATATCATGATGATGATATCATGATGAGATAATGATGATGATGATATCATGATGATGATATCATGATGAGATGATGATGATGATATCATGATGATGATATCATGATAATGATATCATGATGAGATGATGATGATGATGATGATATCATGATGATGATATCATGATGAGATGATGATGATGATGATGATGATGATGATGATGATGATGATGATGATGAAGATGATGATGATGTTGATATGATGATGATATGATGATGAGATGATGATGATGATATCATGATGAGATGATGATGATATCATGATGATGATATCATGATGATGATATCATGATGATGTTATCATGATGATGATATCATGATGATGAGATGATGAGATGATGATGATGATGATGATATCATGATGAGATGATGATGATGATATCATGATGAGATGATGATGATGATGATGATATCATGATGAGATGATGATGATGATGATGATGATATCATGATGATGATATCATGATGAGATGATGATGATGATGATGATGATGATGATGATATCATGATGATGATATCATGATGATGATATCATGATGATGATATCATGATGATGATATCATGATGATGATATCATGATGATGATATCATGATGAGATGATGATATAATGATGAGATGATAATATCATGATGAGATGATGATGATGATGATGATGATGATATCATGATGATGAAATCATGATGAGATGATGGTGATGATGATGATGATGATGATGATGATATCATCATGATGATATCATGATGAGATGATGATGATGATGATGATGATGATGATGATGATGATATCATGATGAGATGATGATGATGATGATGATGATGATGATATCATGATGATGATATCATGATGATGATATCATGATGATGATGATGATGATGATGATGATGATGATGATGATGATGATGATGATGATGATGATATCATGATGAGATGATGATGATGATGATGATGATGATATCATGATGAGATGATGAAGATGATGATGATATCATGCAAAAACAAACAAGTAAACAAAAGTGCGCTTAACACAAACTGTGAAAAAATACAAGGTGTCAACCTTATTAATATAAGTGAATAATGAGTGAACTGTAGTGAGATCCAGGAGAAGCTATGTCTCCCCTATGGTATTGCACTCACAGAACTGCTGAAAAAATGTAGCACAGCTTTGGAAGTCTTGGGAAAGTTGATCCTCTATGTGTAGAGCTCCAAAGACAAACAAGGATCCGATTAGTGATAGTACAAAATAGTTTTAATAAAACAAAAGCGTCTGCTTACATGTATAGAATCCAATGATCAGCGCAGTGGGGCCAGCACAGCGGTAAAATCAGGAACTTAATACAGATAAGATACAGAGCTATACATAATATAAAATAAAAACAATAAAATTTGAAGTAAGCAGCTAAAGTCCAATCACGCTACGCGTTTCGCCCGTCAGGCTTCAACCAGGCGTCTGGACTTCCTGCTTTTAGCTGCCGTATTTAAATGTCTTGGATCCATGTTGCCGTATGTGTCAAATCTCCTTCCGCATACGTCATAGACTCGCGAGATGTTGACTTAGTCATTTTTTCAGTTTCGGTTTAGGTCTTCGCATTAGGGCTCAAAGACTTTCGCAATGCATAGCGGAGGTACGTGGGAAGAAAAAAAACAAGTGTTTCATCTCAAACAGAAAACAGGGGATATGAGAACAAGACTGCCAAAGGGGGGATGCTGCCTCTACAATTAAAATCAATTAAAGATATATATATATCCATCCTAAAAACGACTTATGGACTAAAATAGGATAAAAATATAATGAAGGATAAAAATGTAAATATATAAATATAAATATAAGTATATTATGTAGCATATATAGCAGCATATCCACTTAAGCTAATATCATATCCTCAATGTACAGGTTTTACATAAAATTAAAGAGATCAAAATCTGCATTTAGTCCCTGTGGCTTCAGTGTATCCAAATTAAAAACCCATCTCATTTCTGTTTGTCCTATTTTTTTAATATTGTCACCTCCACGCCAGTATTTTTGAACCTTCTCGATAGCACACATTTTTAATCCTTTAGGGTTTTTATGATGGTGGTCTAAAAAATGCTTAGATAGACTGTGTGTGACCAGGCCATTTTTGATATTTCTTATATGTTCCTCCAATCGTTTTTTAAACATCCGTGTGGTTCTTCCCACATATTGTAAACCACACGGACATTCTAACAAATATATCACATTAGTGGTGGAACAGGTAATAAATCCATTTATTGTAAATTTTTGGCCATTTTTTGAAGAGCAAAATTCTGTAATTGGATATTTTTGCTGTGAGGCTGTTCTACATCCAATACAGCTCAAACAACCATAAAAGCCTGGTTTTCTGGTTAAAAAGTGACTGGGTGCAGGGGTTTTTGATATTAACTGACTGGTATAATTCGTGGTCAGTTTTTGTCGTAAATTGGGTGCCCCTCTGAACACAATTGAGGGTATCTCAGGTATAATGTTTTTAAGTACCTCATCTTTATGTAGAATTTTCCAATGTTTCTTCACAATTTTTTTGATATATTTGGATTTATTGTTGTAGTTAAAGATAAGGGGCATATTATTCAGAAATTTATTGTCTGCCTCTTTGGTTTTATATGTTAGTAATTGATTTCTATCTGTTTCTGAAATAATAGCGATGGTCTGATCTATATAGCTACTGTCGTATCCCTTTTCCACAAACTTTTCTTTTAGAACATTTGTTTGTTCTTTATAGGTATTTAAGTCGGTGCAATTTCTTCTAATTCGGGCAAACTGCCCCTTTGGTATGCCCTTGAGCCATGGGGGATAGTGACAACTATTTCTCTCTATATAGCTATTGGCATCTACCTTTTTGAAATAATTTTTGGTTTTAATGTGTCCATTTTCTATATAAATTTCTAGATCCAAAAAAGTGATACGTTCTTTACTGTATATAGTATTAAGAGCTATATTAAGGTTGTTGTCATTCAAAAAATTAAGGAAAGAATTTAGACTTGCTTCATCACCCCTCCATATAAAAATAAGATCGTCTATATAGCGGTAATACAGGACCAGGTTCGCCTCCCAGTTATGCCCCCAAACATATGTGTTTTCCCATTGGGACATAAACAAGTTGGCATAACTGGGGGCGAACCTGGATCCCATGGCTGTACCGGTGCACTGGAGATAAAATTTGTCCAGGAACCAAAAAAAATTGTGGTTTAATATGAGATCAATACCTTCTACCACATAGTCAATCTGACCGTCTTTCAATATATTTTTTTCTTTTAAAGTTTTCTTTACTGCCTCACATCCCTGTTGGTGATTGATTATGGTATAGAGGGACGTAACATCGCTAGACACCAGAAAGAAATCATCTTCCCACTTGCAGTTTTGTAGAATTTGCAATATACTTATGGTGTCTTTTAAATAAGATTTGGTATCTTTAACATACGGCTGTAGTATGTGATCGAGATACTCTGATAAATTTGAAAACATGGAATCGACTCCCGAGACTATGGGTCTTCCCGGGGGATGTATTGGGTCTTTGTGAATTTTTGGAAGAAAATAGATTACTGGAATTTTTGGATTCATTATGTTAATATAATCATATTCGTTCTTAGATAGATAATTTTCACTTTTTCCCTTATCTAAATATTTGACTAGTTTCTTTTTAAAGTCATTAGTTGGATTATCTTTAAGTTTTTTGTAGGTACTTTCTTGTTCTAGTTGTCGAAGGGCTTCCTGAATATAATTATCCCTAGACATAATCACTGTACCTCCACCTTTGTCAGCTGGTTTGATAACCAGCTCTTGATCATCTTGAAGTGTTTTGAGAATATTAAGTTCTTTTTTTGTTAGATTATTATGATCATATTTTGATGGTTGCAATTTACGTAAATCTTCCATAATTGCTTTTTCGAAAATATCTAAAGCCCCTGATCTGTACGTAGTTGGATAAAATTTTGATTTTTTCTTTAGGTTGGTGGGCATTATGTTATTGGGGTCAATATCTCTTAAGTTTTCGCTTGTTGGTTTGAGTGAATAAAATCTTTTAATAGTGGCATTCCGTATGAATTTATTGATGTCTATATATGCAGCAAAAAGATTAAATTTGTTTGTTGGAGCATATTTTAAACCTTTACTTAAAATGAGTAATTGTTCCTGGGAGAGAGTTTTCTGTGACAGATTGAAAACTCCCAGGGTACTTATAGAGGTTTTGTCAGTTTTTAATATTTGAGTTTTCTTCCTTTTATGTAATTTCTTCCCCCCTCTATTTCCTCTGGGTCTATAATGAGTCTTATTCTGTTTCGTTTTGGTTTTTCCCAGATTTTTGTTCTGTGCTCTCTGTATCTCTCCCGTTGTTCTTTCGGTAATGGCTTCAAGAGCCGGTGGTCCATATCTAAAAAAGGAGAAGTTTCTCCGGCTTCTGATAGGACCTGAAATCTATTATAGGTCTCAGGTTGATGGTTTCTTTTAAGGGAGTGTTTCAGGGGTTGGCTTAATCTCTTCAATCTAGTTTGTATCGGGGTTTTTTGGAAAACTTGTCTTTCTGTTCTTTCTTGGTTGGTATTTTTATCTTGGTTAGACATAGGATCTCTTCTATTTCTAGAATTTCCATAACTTGGTTCATATTTTTTGTTTCTGTAGTCGGAAGGTTTCCTGACTGTATTGAATTTATAATCATCTTGATCCCTATGGTATTTTTTTATTTTGGTTACTCTAATTTCTTGCTCAATTTTTTCTATTTTTTTAATAGTATTATCGGTGAGATTATGATATTGTGTATTCGGGGTATAAGTCCTTAATTTCTCCTGAATTTCCTGAATTTCTAAATCTAACTTAATTAGAGTTTTGTTTCTCTGTTTGATAATAATATTCATTAAAGTGACAGTACATGATTCTAAAGCATTATTCCAATCTTTCATAAAAACAGTGTCATCTGTGTCAAACGTGGGGTGCTTAAATAATCTTAAACCTCGTGGGGTAATTTTGTCTTTGATGTATTTTTGGAGTGTTTCAGTTTCCCACCTAATTTTTAATTCTTTAATGAGTAATTTTTCCAAATTAGTCATAAGTTCAGTAATGTCAGGTAAGATTTCAATAGGTGTAATAGGGATATCATCCTTTTTACCTTCTCCAAAAATATCATCTATATTAATAGTATAATTTCTTCTATATTCAAATAAAGACATAGTGTATATCAACAGTGATGATATAAGCAGCTGAGTTATAGGGAGTGAATAAAAGTGATACAAAAAACAAATAGTACACAGCGCTAAAATCAAAAATGGTGAGCAGCACTTAGTTAGTGTGTCCCTAAACCACACTCAGATAATAGATGCAAAAACAAACAAGTAAACAAAAGTGCGCTTAACACAAACTGTGAAAAAATACAAGGTGTCAACCTTATTAATATAAGTGAATAATGAGTGAACTGTAGTGAGATCCAGGAGAAGCTATGTCTCCCCTATGGTATTGCACTCACAGAACTGCTGAAAAAATGTAGCACAGCTTTGGAAGTCTTGGGAAAGTTGATCCTCTATGTGTAGAGCTCCAAAGACAAACAAGGATCCGATTAGTGATAGTACAAAATAGTTTTAATAAAACAAAAGCGTCTGCTTACATGTATAGAATCCAATGATCAGCGCAGTGGGGCCAGCACAGCGGTAAAATCAGGAACTTAATACAGATAAGATACAGAGCTATACATAATATAAAATAAAAACAATAAAATTTGAAGTAAGCAGCTAAAGTCCAATCACGCTACGCGTTTCGCCCGTCAGGCTTCAACCAGGCGTCTGGACTTCCTGCTTTTAGCTGCCGTATTTAAATGTCTTGGATCCATGTTGCCGTATGTGTCAAATCTCCTTCCGCATACGTCATAGACTCGCGAGATGTTGACTTAGTCATTTTTTCAGTTTCGGTTTAGGTCTTCGCATTAGGGCTCAAAGACTTTCGCAATGCATAGCGGAGGTACGTGGGAAGAAAAAAAACAAGTGTTTCATCTCAAACAGAAAACAGGGGATATGAGAACAAGACTGCCAAAGGGGGGATGCTGCCTCTACAATTAAAATCAATTAAAGATATATATATATCCATCCTAAAAACGACTTATGGACTAAAATAGGATAAAAATATAATGAAGGATAAAAATGTAAATATATAAATATAAATATAAGTATATTATGTAGCATATATAGCAGCATATCCACTTAAGCTAATATCCTATCCTCAATGTACAGGTTTTACATAAAATTAAAGAGATCAAAATCTGCATTTAGTCCCTGTGGCTTCAGTGTATCCAAATTAAAAACCCATCTCATTTCTGTTTGTCCTATTTTTTTAATATTGTCACCTCCACGCCAGTATTTTTGAACCTTCTCGATAGCACACATTTTTAATCCTTTAGGGTTTTTATGATGGTGGTCTAAAAAATGCTTAGATAGACTGTGTGTGACCAGGCCATTTTTGATATTTCTTATATGTTCCTCCAATCGTTTTTTAAACATCCGTGTGGTTCTTCCCACATATTGTAAACCACACGGACATTCTAACAAATATATCACATTAGTGGTGGAACAGGTAATAAATCCATTTATTGTAAATTTTTGGCCATTTTTTGAAGAGCAAAATTCTGTAATTGGATATTTTTGCTGTGAGGCTGTTCTACATCCAATACAGCTCAAACAACCATAAAAGCCTGGTTTTCTGGTTAAAAAGTGACTGGGTGCAGGGGTTTTTGATATTAACTGACTGGTATAATTCGTGGTCAGTTTTTGTCGTAAATTGGGTGCCCCTCTGAACACAATTGAGGGTATCTCAGGTATAATGTTTTTAAGTACCTCATCTTTATGTAGAATTTTCCAATGTTTCTTCACAATTTTTTTGATATATTTGGATTTATTGTTGTAGTTAAAGATAAGGGGCATATTATTCAGAAATTTATTGTCTGCCTCTTTGGTTTTATATGTTAGTAATTGATTTCTATCTGTTTCTGAAATAATAGCGATGGTCTGATCTATATAGCTACTGTCGTATCCCTTTTCCACAAACTTTTCTTTTAGAACATTTGTTTGTTCTTTATAGGTATTTAAGTCGGTGCAATTTCTTCTAATTCGGGCAAACTGCCCCTTTGGTATGCCCTTGAGCCATGGGGGATAGTGACAACTATTTCTCTCTATATAGCTATTGGCATCTACCTTTTTGAAATAATTTTTGGTTTTAATGTGTCCATTTTCTATATAAATTTCTAGATCCAAAAAAGTGATACGTTCTTTACTGTATATAGTATTAAGAGCTATATTAAGGTTGTTGTCATTCAAAAAATTAAGGAAAGAATTTAGACTTGCTTCATCACCCCTCCATATAAAAATAAGATCGTCTATATAGCGGTAATACAGGACCAGGTTCGCCTCCCAGTTATGCCCCCAAACATATGTGTTTTCCCATTGGGACATAAACAAGTTGGCATAACTGGGGGCGAACCTGGATCCCATGGCTGTACCGGTGCACTGGAGATAAAATTTGTCCAGGAACCAAAAAAAATTGTGGTTTAATATGAGATCAATACCTTCTACCACATAGTCAATCTGACCGTCTTTCAATATATTTTTTTCTTTTAAAGTTTTCTTTACTGCCTCACATCCCTGTTGGTGATTGATTATGGTATAGAGGGACGTAACATCGCTAGACACCAGAAAGAAATCATCTTCCCACTTGCAGTTTTGTAGAATTTGCAATATACTTATGGTGTCTTTTAAATAAGATTTGGTATCTTTAACATACGGCTGTAGTATGTGATCGAGATACTCTGATAAATTTGAAAACATGGAATCGACTCCCGAGACTATGGGTCTTCCCGGGGGATGTATTGGGTCTTTGTGAATTTTTGGAAGAAAATAGATTACTGGAATTTTTGGATTCATTATGTTAATATAATCATATTCGTTCTTAGATAGATAATTTTCACTTTTTCCCTTATCTAAATATTTGACTAGTTTCTTTTTAAAGTCATTAGTTGGATTATCTTTAAGTTTTTTGTAGGTACTTTCTTGTTCTAGTTGTCGAAGGGCTTCCTGAATATAATTATCCCTAGACATAATCACTGTACCTCCACCTTTGTCAGCTGGTTTGATAACCAGCTCTTGATCATCTTGAAGTGTTTTGAGAATATTAAGTTCTTTTTTTGTTAGATTATTATGATCATATTTTGATGGTTGCAATTTACGTAAATCTTCCATAATTGCTTTTTCGAAAATATCTAAAGCCCCTGATCTGTACGTAGTTGGATAAAATTTTGATTTTTTCTTTAGGTTGGTGGGCATTATGTTATTGGGGTCAATATCTCTTAAGTTTTCGCTTGTTGGTTTGAGTGAATAAAATCTTTTAATAGTGGCATTCCGTATGAATTTATTGATGTCTATATATGCAGCAAAAAGATTAAATTTGTTTGTTGGAGCATATTTTAAACCTTTACTTAAAATGAGTAATTGTTCCTGGGAGAGAGTTTTCTGTGACAGATTGAAAACTCCCAGGGTACTTATAGAGGTTTTGTCAGTTTTTAATATTTGAGTTTTCTTCCTTTTATGTAATTTCTTCCCCCCTCTATTTCCTCTGGGTCTATAATGGGTCTTATTCTGTTTCGTTTTGGTTTTTCCCAGATTTTTGTTCTGTGCTCTCTGTATCTCTCCCGTTGTTCTTTCGGTAATGGCTTCAAGAGCCGGTGGTCCATATCTAAAAAAGGAGAAGTTTCTCCGGCTTCTGATAGGACCTGAAATCTATTATAGGTCTCAGGTTGATGGTTTCTTTTAAGGGAGTGTTTCAGGGGTTGGCTTAATCTCTTCAATCTAGTTTGTATCGGGGTTTTTTGGAAAACTTGTCTTTCTGTTCTTTCTTGGTTGGTATTTTTATCTTGGTTAGACATAGGATCTCTTCTATTTCTAGAATTTCCATAACTTGGTTCATATTTTTTGTTTCTGTAGTCGGAAGGTTTCCTGACTGTATTGAATTTATAATCATCTTGATCCCTATGGTATTTTTTTATTTTGGTTACTCTAATTTCTTGCTCAATTTTTTCTATTTTTTTAATAGTATTATCGGTGAGATTATGATATTGTGTATTCGGGGTATAAGTCCTTAATTTCTCCTGAATTTCCTGAATTTCTAAATCTAACTTAATTAGAGTTTTGTTTCTCTGTTTGATAATAATATTCATTAAAGTGACAGTACATGATTCTAAAGCATTATTCCAATCTTTCATAAAAACAGTGTCATCTGTGTCAAACGTGGGGTGCTTAAATAATCTTAAACCTCGTGGGGTAATTTTGTCTTTGATGTATTTTTGGAGTGTTTCAGTTTCCCACCTAATTTTTAATTCTTTAATGAGTAATTTTTCCAAATTAGTCATAAGTTCAGTAATGTCAGGTAAGATTTCAATAGGTGTAATAGGGATATCATCCTTTTTACCTTCTCCAAAAATATCATCTATATTAATAGTATAATTTCTTCTATATTCAAATAAAGACATAGTGTATATCAACAGTGATGATATAAGCAGCTGAGTTATAGGGAGTGAATAAAAGTGATACAAAAAACAAATAGTACACAGCGCTAAAATCAAAAATGGTGAGCAGCACTTAGTTAGTGTGTCCCTAAACCACACTCAGATAATAGATGCAAAAACAAACAAGTAAACAAAAGTGCGCTTAACACAAACTGTGAAAAAATACAAGGTGTCAACCTTATTAATATAAGTGAATAATGAGTGAACTGTAGTGAGATCCAGGAGAAGCTATGTCTCCCCTATGGTATTGCACTCACAGAACTGCTGAAAAAATGTAGCACAGCTTTGGAAGTCTTGGGAAAGTTGATCCTCTATGTGTAGAGCTCCAAAGACAAACAAGGATCCGATTAGTGATAGTACAAAATAGTTTTAATAAAACAAAAGCGTCTGCTTACATGTATAGAATCCAATGATCAGCGCAGTGGGGCCAGCACAGCGGTAAAATCAGGAACTTAATACAGATAAGATACAGAGCTATACATAATATAAAATAAAAACAATAAAATTTGAAGTAAGCAGCTAAAGTCCAATCACGCTACGCGTTTCGCCCGTCAGGCTTCAACCAGGCGTCTGGACTTCCTGCTTTTAGCTGCCGTATTTAAATGTCTTGGATCCATGTTGCCGTATGTGTCAAATCTCCTTCCGCATACGTCATAGACTCGCGAGATGTTGACTTAGTCATTTTTTCAGTTTCGGTTTAGGTCTTCGCATTAGGGCTCAAAGACTTTCGCAATGCATAGCGGAGGTACGTGGGAAGAAAAAAAACAAGTGTTTCATCTCAAACAGAAAACAGGGGATATGAGAACAAGACTGCCAAAGGGGGGATGCTGCCTCTACAATTAAAATCAATTAAAGATATATATATATCCATCCTAAAAACGACTTATGGACTAAAATAGGATAAAAATATAATGAAGGATAAAAATGTAAATATATAAATATAAATATAAGTATATTATGTAGCATATATAGCAGCATATCCACTTAAGCTAATATCCTATCCTCAATGTACAGGTTTTACATAAAATTAAAGAGATCAAAATCTGCATTTAGTCCCTGTGGCTTCAGTGTATCCAAATTAAAAACCCATCTCATTTCTGTTTGTCCTATTTTTTTAATATTGTCACCTCCACGCCAGTATTTTTGAACCTTCTCGATAGCACACATTTTTAATCCTTTAGGGTTTTTATGATGGTGGTCTAAAAAATGCTTAGATAGACTGTGTGTGACCAGGCCATTTTTGATATTTCTTATATGTTCCTCCAATCGTTTTTTAAACATCCGTGTGGTTCTTCCCACATATTGTAAACCACACGGACATTCTAACAAATATATCACATTAGTGGTGGAACAGGTAATAAATCCATTTATTGTAAATTTTTGGCCATTTTTTGAAGAGCAAAATTCTGTAATTGGATATTTTTGCTGTGAGGCTGTTCTACATCCAATACAGCTCAAACAACCATAAAAGCCTGGTTTTCTGGTTAAAAAGTGACTGGGTGCAGGGGTTTTTGATATTAACTGACTGGTATAATTCGTGGTCAGTTTTTGTCGTAAATTGGGTGCCCCTCTGAACACAATTGAGGGTATCTCAGGTATAATGTTTTTAAGTACCTCATCTTTATGTAGAATTTTCCAATGTTTCTTCACAATTTTTTTGATATATTTGGATTTATTGTTGTAGTTAAAGATAAGGGGCATATTATTCAGAAATTTATTGTCTGCCTCTTTGGTTTTATATGTTAGTAATTGATTTCTATCTGTTTCTGAAATAATAGCGATGGTCTGATCTATATAGCTACTGTCGTATCCCTTTTCCACAAACTTTTCTTTTAGAACATTTGTTTGTTCTTTATAGGTATTTAAGTCGGTGCAATTTCTTCTAATTCGGGCAAACTGCCCCTTTGGTATGCCCTTGAGCCATGGGGGATAGTGACAACTATTTCTCTCTATATAGCTATTGGCATCTACCTTTTTGAAATAATTTTTGGTTTTAATGTGTCCATTTTCTATATAAATTTCTAGATCCAAAAAAGTGATACGTTCTTTACTGTATATAGTATTAAGAGCTATATTAAGGTTGTTGTCATTCAAAAAATTAAGGAAAGAATTTAGACTTGCTTCATCACCCCTCCATATAAAAATAAGATCGTCTATATAGCGGTAATACAGGACCAGGTTCGCCTCCCAGTTATGCCCCCAAACATAGGAGAAATTAAGGACTTATACCCCGAATACACAATATCATAATCTCACCGATAATACTATTAAAAAAATAGAAAAAATTGAGCAAGAAATTAGAGTAACCAAAATAAAAAAATACCATAGGGATCAAGATGATTATAAATTCAATACAGTCAGGAAACCTTCCGACTACAGAAACAAAAAATATGAACCAAGTTATGGAAATTCTAGAAATAGAAGAGATCCTATGTCTAACCAAGATAAAAATACCAACCAAGAAAGAACAGAAAGACAAGTTTTCCAAAAAACCCCGATACAAACTAGATTGAAGAGATTAAGCCAACCCCTGAAACACTCCCTTAAAAGAAACCATCAACCTGAGACCTATAATAGATTTCAGGTCCTATCAGAAGCCGGAGAAACTTCTCCTTTTTTAGATATGGACCACCGGCTCTTGAAGCCATTACCGAAAGAACAACGGGAGAGATACAGAGAGCACAGAACAAAAATCTGGGAAAAACCAAAACGAAACAGAATAAGACCCATTATAGACCCAGAGGAAATAGAGGGGGGAAGAAATTACATAAAAGGAAGAAAACTCAAATATTAAAAACTGACAAAACCTCTATAAGTACCCTGGGAGTTTTCAATCTGTCACAGAAAACTCTCTCCCAGGAACAATTACTCATTTTAAGTAAAGGTTTAAAATATGCTCCAACAAACAAATGTAATCTTTTTGCTGCATATATAGACATCAATAAATTCATACGGAATGCCACTATTAAAAGATTTTATTCACTCAAACCAACAAGCGAAAACTTAAGAGATATTGACCCCAATAACATAATGCCCACCAACCTAAAGAAAAAATCAAAATTTTATCCAACTACGTACAGATCAGGGGCTTTAGATATTTTCGAAAAAGCAATTATGGAAGATTTACGTAAATTGCAACCATCAAAATATGATCATAATAATCTAACAAAAAAAGAACTTAATATTCTCAAAACACTTCAAGATGATCAAGAGCTGGTTATCAAACCAGCTGACAAAGGTGGAGGTACAGTGATTATGTCTAGGGATAATTATATTCAGGAAGCCCTTCGACAACTAGAACAAGAAAGTACCTACAAAAAACTTAAAGATAATCCAACTAATGACTTTAAAAAGAAACTAGTCAAATATTTAGATAAGGGAAAAAGTGAAAATTATCTATCTAAGAACGAATATGATTATATTAACATAATGAATCCAAAAATTCCAGTAATCTATTTTCTTCCAAAAATTCACAAAGACCCAATACATCCCCCGGGAAGACCCATAGTCTCGGGAGTCGATTCCATGTTTTCAAATTTATCAGAGTATCTCGATCACATACTACAGCCGTATGTTAAAGATACCAAATCTTATTTAAAAGACACCATAAGTATATTGCAAATTCTACAAAACTGCAAGTGGGAAGATGATTTCTTTCTGGTGTCTAGCGATGTTACGTCCCTCTATACCATAATCAATCACCAACAGGGATGTGAGGCAGTAAAGAAAACTTTAAAAGAAAAAAATATATTGAAAGACGGTCAGATTGACTATGTGGTAGAAGGTATTGATCTCATATTAAACCACAATTTTTTTTGGTTCCTGGACAAATTTTATCTCCAGTGCACCGGTACAGCCATGGGATCCAGGTTCGCCCCCAGTTATGCCAACTTGTTTATGTCCCAATGGGAAAACACATATGTTTGGGGGCATAACTGGGAGGCGAACCTGGTCCTGTATTACCGCTATATAGACGATCTTATTTTTATATGGAGGGGTGATGAAGCAAGTCTAAATTCTTTCCTTAATTTTTTGAATGACAACAACCTTAATATAGCTCTTAATACTATATACAGTAAAGAACGTATCACTTTTTTGGATCTAGAAATTTATATAGAAAATGGACACATTAAAACCAAAAATTATTTCAAAAAGGTAGATGCCAATAGCTATATAGAGAGAAATAGTTGTCACTATCCCCCATGGCTCAAGGGCATACCAAAGGGGCAGTTTGCCCGAATTAGAAGAAATTGCACCGACTTAAATACCTATAAAGAACAAACAAATGTTCTAAAAGAAAAGTTTGTGGAAAAGGGATACGACAGTAGCTATATAGATCAGACCATCGCTATTATTTCAGAAACAGATAGAAATCAATTACTAACATATAAAACCAAAGAGGCAGACAATAAATTTCTGAATAATATGCCCCTTATCTTTAACTACAACAATAAATCCAAATATATCAAAAAAATTGTGAAGAAACATTGGAAAATTCTACATAAAGATGAGGTACTTAAAAACATTATACCTGAGATACCCTCAATTGTGTTCAGAGGGGCACCCAATTTACGACAAAAACTGACCACGAATTATACCAGTCAGTTAATATCAAAAACCCCTGCACCCAGTCACTTTTTAACCAGAAAACCAGGCTTTTATGGTTGTTTGAGCTGTATTGGATGTAGAACAGCCTCACAGCAAAAATATCCAATTACAGAATTTTGCTCTTCAAAAAATGGCCAAAAATTTACAATAAATGGATTTATTACCTGTTCCACCACTAATGTGATATATTTGTTAGAATGTCCGTGTGGTTTACAATATGTGGGAAGAACCACACGGATGTTTAAAAAACGATTGGAGGAACATATAAGAAATATCAAAAATGGCCTGGTCACACACAGTCTATCTAAGCATTTTTTAGACCACCATCATAAAAACCCTAAAGGATTAAAAATGTGTGCTATCGAGAAGGTTCAAAAATACTGGCGTGGAGGTGACAATATTAAAAAAATAGGACAAACAGAAATGAGATGGGTTTTTAATTTGGATACACTGAAGCCACAGGGACTAAATGCAGATTTTGATCTCTTTAATTTTATGTAAAACCTGTACATTGAGGATAGGATATTAGCTTAAGTGGATATGCTGCTATATATGCTACATAATATACTTATATTTATATTTATATATTTACATTTTTATCCTTCATTATATTTTTATCCTATTTTAGTCCATAAGTCGTTTTTAGGATGGATATATATATATCTTTAATTGATTTTAATTGTAGAGGCAGCATCCCCCCTTTGGCAGTCTTGTTCTCATATCCCCTGTTTTCTGTTTGAGATGAAACACTTGTTTTTTTTCTTCCCACGTACCTCCGCTATGCATTGCGAAAGTCTTTGAGCCCTAATGCGAAGACCTAAACCGAAACTGAAAAAATGACTAAGTCAACATCTCGCGAGTCTATGACGTATGCGGAAGGAGATTTGACACATACGGCAACATGGATCCAAGACATTTAAATACGGCAGCTAAAAGCAGGAAGTCCAGACGCCTGGTTGAAGCCTGACGGGCGAAACGCGTAGCGTGATTGGACTTTAGCTGCTTACTTCAAATTTTATTGTTTTTATTTTATATTATGTATAGCTCTGTATCTTATCTGTATTAAGTTCCTGATTTTACCGCTGTGCTGGCCCCACTGCGCTGATCATTGGATTCTATACATGTAAGCAGACGCTTTTGTTTTATTAAAACTATTTTGTACTATCACTAATCGGATCCTTGTTTGTCTTTGGAGCTCTACACATAGAGGATCAACTTTCCCAAGACTTCCAAAGCTGTGCTACATTTTTTCAGCAGTTCTGTGAGTGCAATACCATAGGGGAGACATAGCTTCTCCTGGATCTCACTACAGTTCACTCATTATTCACTTATATTAATAAGGTTGACACCTTGTATTTTTTCACAGTTTGTGTTAAGCGCACTTTTGTTTACTTGTTTGTTTTTGCATCTATTATCTGAGTGTGGTTTAGGGACACACTAACTAAGTGCTGCTCACCATTTTTGATTTTAGCGCTGTGTACTATTTGTTTTTTGTATCACTTTTATTCACTCCCTATAACTCAGCTGCTTATATCATCACTGTTGATATACACTATGTCTTTATTTGAATATAGAAGAAATTATACTATTAATATAGATGATATTTTTGGAGAAGGTAAAAAGGATGATATCCCTATTACACCTATTGAAATCTTACCTGACATTACTGAACTTATGACTAATTTGGAAAAATTACTCATTAAAGAATTAAAAATTAGGTGGGAAACTGAAACACTCCAAAAATACATCAAAGACAAAATTACCCCACGAGGTTTAAGATTATTTAAGCACCCCACGTTTGACACAGATGACACTGTTTTTATGAAAGATTGGAATAATGCTTTAGAATCATGTACTGTCACTTTAATGAATATTATTATCAAACAGAGAAACAAAACTCTAATTAAGTTAGATTTAGAAATTCAGGAAATTCAGGAGAAATTAAGGACTTATACCCCGAATACACAATATCATAATCTCACCGATAATACTATTAAAAAAATAGAAAAAATTGAGCAAGAAATTAGAGTAACCAAAATAAAAAAATACCATAGGGATCAAGATGATTATAAATTCAATACAGTCAGGAAACCTTCCGACTACAGAAACAAAAAATATGAACCAAGTTATGGAAATTCTAGAAATAGAAGAGATCCTATGTCTAACCAAGATAAAAATACCAACCAAGAAAGAACAGAAAGACAAGTTTTCCAAAAAACCCCGATACAAACTAGATTGAAGAGATTAAGCCAACCCCTGAAACACTCCCTTAAAAGAAACCATCAACCTGAGACCTATAATAGATTTCAGGTCCTATCAGAAGCCGGAGAAACTTCTCCTTTTTTAGATATGGACCACCGGCTCTTGAAGCCATTACCGAAAGAACAACGGGAGAGATACAGAGAGCACAGAACAAAAATCTGGGAAAAACCAAAACGAAACAGAATAAGACCCATTATAGACCCAGAGGAAATAGAGGGGGGAAGAAATTACATAAAAGGAAGAAAACTCAAATATTAAAAACTGACAAAACCTCTATAAGTACCCTGGGAGTTTTCAATCTGTCACAGAAAACTCTCTCCCAGGAACAATTACTCATTTTAAGTAAAGGTTTAAAATATGCTCCAACAAACAAATTTAATCTTTTTGCTGCATATATAGACATCAATAAATTCATACGGAATGCCACTATTAAAAGATTTTATTCACTCAAACCAACAAGCGAAAACTTAAGAGATATTGACCCCAATAACATAATGCCCACCAACCTAAAGAAAAAATCAAAATTTTATCCAACTACGTACAGATCAGGGGCTTTAGATATTTTCGAAAAAGCAATTATGGAAGATTTACGTAAATTGCAACCATCAAAATATGATCATAATAATCTAACAAAAAAAGAACTTAATATTCTCAAAACACTTCAAGATGATCAAGAGCTGGTTATCAAACCAGCTGACAAAGGTGGAGGTACAGTGATTATGTCTAGGGATAATTATATTCAGGAAGCCCTTCGACAACTAGAACAAGAAAGTACCTACAAAAAACTTAAAGATAATCCAACTAATGACTTTAAAAAGAAACTAGTCAAATATTTAGATAAGGGAAAAAGTGAAAATTATCTATCTAAGAACGAATATGATTATATTAACATAATGAATCCAAAAATTCCAGTAATCTATTTTCTTCCAAAAATTCACAAAGACCCAATACATCCCCCGGGAAGACCCATAGTCTCGGGAGTCGATTCCATGTTTTCAAATTTATCAGAGTATCTCGATCACATACTACAGCCGTATGTTAAAGATACCAAATCTTATTTAAAAGACACCATAAGTATATTGCAAATTCTACAAAACTGCAAGTGGGAAGATGATTTCTTTCTGGTGTCTAGCGATGTTACGTCCCTCTATACCATAATCAATCACCAACAGGGATGTGAGGCAGTAAAGAAAACTTTAAAAGAAAAAAATATATTGAAAGACGGTCAGATTGACTATGTGGTAGAAGGTATTGATCTCATATTAAACCACAATTTTTTTTGGTTCCTGGACAAATTTTATCTCCAGTGCACCGGTACAGCCATGGGATCCAGGTTCGCCCCCAGTTATGCCAACTTGTTTATGTCCCAATGGGAAAACACATATGTTTGGGGGCATAACTGGGAGGCGAACCTGGTCCTGTATTACCGCTATATAGACGATCTTATTTTTATATGGAGGGGTGATGAAGCAAGTCTAAATTCTTTCCTTAATTTTTTGAATGACAACAACCTTAATATAGCTCTTAATACTATATACAGTAAAGAACGTATCACTTTTTTGGATCTAGAAATTTATATAGAAAATGGACACATTAAAACCAAAAATTATTTCAAAAAGGTAGATGCCAATAGCTATATAGAGAGAAATAGTTGTCACTATCCCCCATGGCTCAAGGGCATACCAAAGGGGCAGTTTGCCCGAATTAGAAGAAATTGCACCGACTTAAATACCTATAAAGAACAAACAAATGTTCTAAAAGAAAAGTTTGTGGAAAAGGGATACGACAGTAGCTATATAGATCAGACCATCGCTATTATTTCAGAAACAGATAGAAATCAATTACTAACATATAAAACCAAAGAGGCAGACAATAAATTTCTGAATAATATGCCCCTTATCTTTAACTACAACAATAAATCCAAATATATCAAAAAAATTGTGAAGAAACATTGGAAAATTCTACATAAAGATGAGGTACTTAAAAACATTATACCTGAGATACCCTCAATTGTGTTCAGAGGGGCACCCAATTTACGACAAAAACTGACCACGAATTATACCAGTCAGTTAATATCAAAAACCCCTGCACCCAGTCACTTTTTAACCAGAAAACCAGGCTTTTATGGTTGTTTGAGCTGTATTGGATGTAGAACAGCCTCACAGCAAAAATATCCAATTACAGAATTTTGCTCTTCAAAAAATGGCCAAAAATTTACAATAAATGGATTTATTACCTGTTCCACCACTAATGTGATATATTTGTTAGAATGTCCGTGTGGTTTACAATATGTGGGAAGAACCACACGGATGTTTAAAAAACGATTGGAGGAACATATAAGAAATATCAAAAATGGCCTGGTCACACACAGTCTATCTAAGCATTTTTTAGACCACCATCATAAAAACCCTAAAGGATTAAAAATGTGTGCTATCGAGAAGGTTCAAAAATACTGGCGTGGAGGTGACAATATTAAAAAAATAGGACAAACAGAAATGAGATGGGTTTTTAATTTGGATACACTGAAGCCACAGGGACTAAATGCAGATTTTGATCTCTTTAATTTTATGTAAAACCTGTACATTGAGGATAGGATATTAGCTTAAGTGGATATGCTGCTATATATGCTACATAATATACTTATATTTATATTTATATATTTACATTTTTATCCTTCATTATATTTTTATCCTATTTTAGTCCATAAGTCGTTTTTAGGATGGATATATATATATCTTTAATTGATTTTAATTGTAGAGGCAGCATCCCCCCTTTGGCAGTCTTGTTCTCATATCCCCTGTTTTCTGTTTGAGATGAAACACTTGTTTTTTTTCTTCCCACGTACCTCCGCTATGCATTGCGAAAGTCTTTGAGCCCTAATGCGAAGACCTAAACCGAAACTGAAAAAATGACTAAGTCAACATCTCGCGAGTCTATGACGTATGCGGAAGGAGATTTGACACATACGGCAACATGGATCCAAGACATTTAAATACGGCAGCTAAAAGCAGGAAGTCCAGACGCCTGGTTGAAGCCTGACGGGCGAAACGCGTAGCGTGATTGGACTTTAGCTGCTTACTTCAAATTTTATTGTTTTTATTTTATATTATGTATAGCTCTGTATCTTATCTGTATTAAGTTCCTGATTTTACCGCTGTGCTGGCCCCACTGCGCTGATCATTGGATTCTATACATGTAAGCAGACGCTTTTGTTTTATTAAAACTATTTTGTACTATCACTAATCGGATCCTTGTTTGTCTTTGGAGCTCTACACATAGAGGATCAACTTTCCCAAGACTTCCAAAGCTGTGCTACATTTTTTCAGCAGTTCTGTGAGTGCAATACCATAGGGGAGACATAGCTTCTCCTGGATCTCACTACAGTTCACTCATTATTCACTTATATTAATAAGGTTGACACCTTGTATTTTTTCACAGTTTGTGTTAAGCGCACTTTTGTTTACTTGTTTGTTTTTGCATCTATTATCTGAGTGTGGTTTAGGGACACACTAACTAAGTGCTGCTCACCATTTTTGATTTTAGCGCTGTGTACTATTTGTTTTTTGATGATGATATCATGATGATGATATCATGATGATGATATCATGATGAGATGATGATGATGATGATGATGATGATGATATCATGATGATGATATCATGATGATGATATCATGATGAGATGATGATGATGATGATGATGATGATGATGATGATGATATCATGATGATGATATCATGATGAGATGATGATGATGATGATGATGATGATGATATCATGATGATGATATCATGATGATGATATCATGATGAGATGATGATATAATGATGAGATGATAATATCATGATGAGATGATGATGTTGATGATGATGATGATGATGATGATGATGATGATGATGATATCATGATGATGATATCATGATGAGATGATGTTGATGATGATGATGATGATGATGATATCATGATGATGATATCATGATGAGATGATGATGATGATATCATGATGAGATGATGATGATATCATGATGATGATATCATGATATCATGATGATGAGATGATGATGATGATGATGATGATGATGATGATGATGATGATGATGATGATGATATCATGATGAGATGATGATGATGATATCATGATGAGATGATGATGATGATGATGATATCAAGATGAGATGATGATGATGATGATGATATCATGATGATGATATCATGATGATGATATCATGATGAGATGATGATATAATGATGAGATGATAATATCATGATGAGATGATGATGTTGATGATGATGATGATGATGATGATGATGATGATGATGATGATGATGATGATATCATGATGATGATATCATTATGAGATGATGTTGATGATGATGATGATGATGATGATGATGATGATATCATGATGATGATATCATGATGAGATGATGATGATGATATCATGATGAGATGATGATGATGATGATATCATGATGAGATGATGATGATATCATGATGATGATATCATGATATCATGATGATGAGATGATGATGATGATGATGATGATGATGATGATGATGATGATGATGATATCATGATGAGATGATGATGATGATATCATGATGAGATGATGATGATGATGATGATGATATCATGATGAGATGATGATGATGATGATGATATCATGATGATAATATCATGATGAGATGATGATGATGATATCATGATGATGATATCATGATGAGATGATGATGATGATATCATGATGATGATATCATGATGAGATGATGATGATGATGATGATGATGATGATGATGATGATGATGATGATGATATCATGATGATGATATCATGATGAGATGATGATGATGATGATGATGATGATATCATGATGATGATATCATGATGAGATGATGATGATGATATCATGATGATGATATCATGATGAGATTATGATGATATCATGATGATGATATCATGATGAGATGATGATATCATGATGATGATGATGATGATGATGATGATGATGATGTTGATATGATGATGATATGATGATGAGATGATGATATCATGATATCATGATGAGATTATGATGATATCATGATGATGATATCATGATGAGATGATGATGATGATGATGATGATGATGATGATGATGATGTTGATTTGATGATGATATGATGATGAGATGATGATGATGATATCATGATGAGATGATGATGATATCATGATGATGATATCATGATGATGATATCATGATGATGATATCATGATGATGAGATGATGATGATGATGATGATGATGATGATGATGATATCATGATGAGATGATGATGATGATATCATGATGAGATGATGATGATGATGATGATATCATGATGAGATGATGATGATGATGATGATGATGATGATAATATCATGATGAGATGATGATGATGATGATGATGATGATGATATCATGATGATGATATCATGATGATGATATCATGATGATGATATCATGATGAGATGATGATGATGATGATATCATGATGAGATGATGATGATGATGATGATATCATGATGATAATATCATGATGAGATGATGATGATGATGATGATATCATGATGATGATATCATGATGATGATATCATGATGATGATATCATGATGATGATATCATGATGAGATGATGATATAATGGTGAGATGATAATATCATGATGAGATGATGATGATGATGATGATGATGATGATGATGATGATGATGATGATGATGATGATTATGATATCATGATGAGATGATGATGATGATGATGATATCATTATGAGATGATGATGATATCATGATGAGATGATGATATCATGATGAGATGATGATGATGATGATGATGATGATATCATGATGATGATATCATGATGAGATGATGATGATGATGATATCATGATGAGATGATGATGATATCATGATGAGATGATGATGATGATGATGATATCATGATGATGATATCATGATGATGATATCATGATGATGATATCATGATGAGATGATGATATAATGATGAGATGATAATATCATGATGAGATGATGATGATGATGATGATGATGATGATGATGATGATGATGATGATGATATCATGATGAGATGATGATGATGATATCATGATGATGATATCATGATGAGATGATGATGATGATGATGATATCATGATGATGATATCATGATGAGATGATGATGATGATGATGATATCATGATGAGATGATGAATGTGATATCATGATGATGATATCATGATGAATGTGATATCATGATGATGATATCATGATGAATGTGATATCATGATGATGATATCATGATGAGATGATGATGATGATGATGATATCATTATGAGATGATGATGATATCATGATGAGATGATGATGATGATGATATCATGATGAGATGATGATGATATCATGATGAGATGATGATGATGATGATGATATCATGATGATGATATCATGATGAGATGATGATGATGATGATGATGATGATGATGATGATATCATGATGATGATATCATGATGAGATGATGATGATGATGATGATGATATGATGATGATGATATCATGATGATGAGATGATGATGATGATGATGATGATGATGATGATGATGATGATATGATGATGATGATGATGATGATGATGATGATGATGATGATGATGAATGATGATGATATCATGATGAGATGATGATGATGATGATGATGATGATATCATGATGATGATATCATGATGATGAGATGATGATGATGATTATGATGATGATATCATGATGATGATATCATGATGATGATATCATGATGAGATGATGATATAATGATGAGATGATAATATCATGATGAGATGATGATGATGATGATGATGATGATGATGATATCATGATGATGATATCATGATGAGATGATGATGATGATATCATGATGATGATATCATGATGAGATGATGATAATGATGATGATGATGATGATGATGATATCATGATGATGATATCATGATGATGATGATGATGATGATGATGATGATGATGATGATGATGATGATGATGATGATATCATGATGATGATATCATGATGAGATGATGATGATGATGATATCATGATGAGATGATGAATGTGATATCATGATGATGATATCATGATGAGACGATGATGATGATGATGATGATATCATGATGATGATAGCATGATGAGATGATGATGATGATGATATCATGATGATAATATCATGATGAGATGATGATGATGATGATGATGATGATGATGATGATGATGATGATATCATGATGATGATATCATGATGAGATGATGTTGATGATGATGATGATGATGATGATGATATCATGATGATGATATCATGATGAGATGATGTTGATGATGATGATGATGATGATGATGATGATGATGATATAATGATGATGATATCATGATGAGATGATGATATAATGATGAGATGATAATATCATGATGATATCATGATGATGATATCATGATGAGATGATGATGATGATGATGATATCATGATGATGATATCATGATGAGATGATGATGATGATGATGATGATGATGATGATGATGATGATGATGATGATGATATCATGATGAGATGATGAATGTGATATCATGATGATGATATCATGATGAGATGATGATGATGATGATGATGATATCATGATGATAATATCATGATGAGATGATGATGATGATGATGATGATGATGATGATGATGATATCATGATGATGATATCATGATGAGATGATGTTGATGATGATGATGATGATGATGATGATGATGATGATGATATCATGATGATGATATCATGATGAGATGATGTTGATGATGATGATGATGATGATGATGATGATATCATGATGATGATATCATGATGATGATATCATGATGAGATGATGATGATGATGATATCATGATGAGATGATGATGATGATGATGATATCATGATGATGATATCATGATGAGATGATGATGCTGATGATGATGATATCATGATGAGATGATGATGATGATGATGATGATGATGATGATGATGATGATATCATGATGAGATGATGATGATGATGATGATGATGATATCATGATGATGATATCATGATGAGATGATGATGATGATGATGATGATGATGATGATGATGATGATGATGATGATGATAATATCATGATGAGATGATGATGATGATGATGATATCATGATGATGATATCATGATGAGATGATGATGATGATATCATGATGATGATATCATGATGAGATGATGATGATGATGATGATGATGATGATATCATGATGAGATGATGAATGTGATATCATGATGATGATATCATGATGAATGTGATATCATGATGATGATATCATGATGAGATGATGATGATGATGATGATATCATTATGAGATGATGATGATATCATGATGAGATGATGATATCATGATGAGATGATGATGATGATGATGATGATATCATGATGATGATATCATGATGAGATGATGATGATGATGATATCATGATGAGATGATGATGATGATGATATCATGATGAGATGATGATGATATCATGATGAGATGATGATGATGATGATGATATCATGATGAGATGATGATGATGATGATGATGATGATATCATGATGATGATATCATGATGAGATGATGATGATGATGATATCATGATGATGATAGCATGATGATGAGATGATGATGATGATATGATGATGATGATGATGATGATGATGATGATGATGATGATATCATGATGAGATGATGATGATGATGATATCATGATGATGATGATGATGATGATGATGATGATATCATGATGATGATATCATGATGAGATGATGATGATGATGATGATATCATGATGAGATGATGATGATGATGATGATGATGATATCATGATGATGATATCATGATGAGATGATGATGATGATGATGATGATATCATGATGATAATATCATGATGAGATGATGATGATGATGATATCATGATGATGATATCATGATGATGATATCATGATGATGATATCATGATGAGATGATGATATAATGATGAGATGATAATATCATGATGAGATGATGATGATGATGATGATGATGATGATGATGATATCATGATGATGATATCATGATGAGATGATGATGATGATGATATCATGATGATGATATCATGATGAGATGATGATGATATCATGATGAGATGATGATGATGATGATGATATCATGATGATATGATGAATGTGATATCATGATGATGATATCATGATGAGATGATGATGATGATGATATCATGATGAGATGATGATGATATCATGATGAGATGATGATGATGATGATGATATCATGATGATGATATCATGATGAGATGATGATGATGATGATGATATCATGATGAGATGATGATGATATCATGATGAGATGATTATGATGATGATGATGATGATGATGATGATGATATCATGATGATGATATCATGATGAGATGATGATGATGATGATATCATGATGATGATGATGATGATATGATGATGATGATGATGATGATATCATGATGAGATGATGATGATATCATGATGAGATGATGATGATATCATGATGATGATGATGATGATGATGATGATGATGATGATGATGATGATATAATGATGAGATGATAATGATGATATCATGATGATGATATCATGATGAGATGATGATGATGATGATATCATGATGAGATGATGATGATGTTGATATGATGATGAGATGATGATGAGATGATGATGATATCATGATGAGATGATGATGATGATGATGATTGTAGCGGAGATGCAATATTACCCAGGGTATCTCCGCTTATAATCCAAGTGAGACTCAGGAACAAGTAAATAGTAAATCCAAAGGCAGGGTTTCCAGCAGGTCAAATACAGCAATATCCCAACAGCAATCCCAATAACTGGACGACACACAGTTTCAGGAGCATAACTGACCAGAACTCTTTAATGATACAGAAACACAGAATATATACAGTTGAACATCTTGACAAACCAGATTAGACAAAGGAACTATAACAGGATTATAATTTAACCTAAGGAGATACAAAGGGAAATCCTGCCTCACACCTTTCAGGATACAAAGGTGCCCAGCTCAGATACACACAGGAAACTAAATGACTTACATAAGACAATGGGAGAGGTGACAAAAACAGGGATTAAAGATAGGATCCAATCTTAACTTGGGGAAAACACAGTGAATAGGACAAAGACTTGGATCCTAGTAATTACAGTACATTCCTCTGCTTGGGAGATAATTGAGTTAACCTTTGTATCAGCTCAATTATCTCCAAGCTAAAATATACAGGTTCTATACAATATTAATAACTTTCAAAATATGCATCACATTCACATAAAACATACATTTTCAGAATCAGCATACTTTAAATATGAAAATAACTAAAAATCAAACAATTCCACCCAGAAGTTCAAAAGTTACCTTTTTGGGCATTTTTAAAGGGCCACACACCCCAGGGCCATAGTCACAGGGGAGGAGGCTGGCAAACAGGCCTCTCCAAGACCAAGTGGCGAAGGGCACTTCGTCACACATCTCCCCTTTTGGGGGGAGACTAACCAGGTACCTGACCTTCTGTCGGTCAGTACCTAAGTTAGTCGATTCACCCACCCTCAGTAAACAAGTGCCAGAGTAGCCCACCCACAACAAACAATTACTGCACATAGGTATTCCTCTGGGATAACTGGGCAACACGCTGTGGGGGCTTGGGGGGCAGAGGCCAGCGGCGCTCTGCCCCAATGCCAGAGCTTCTGTTAGGGTAGCCTGGTGGGGACTTGGCTGTAGAGGGGAGACATCACTTTCCCCCTCCTCCTTGTACTCCTGTGATTGTAGCTGGGGATTTGGACCGGGTGTCCAGCATCCCTGTGGGTCAGGCACAGAGACCACGGTCTCATCTGCGCCGTCTGGGAGATTGGTGTCTCCCCTTAGTAGGTTAAGCTGCAGCTGGGGAGAGAGGGTGCCGTGCTCCTCTCCCTGGAACACAGGCTGCCCCTGGAGAGGGAGACCGACTGTCTCCACTTCCATAATATTGTCCTGCTGCTGGGGAGAGAGGCCGACTGTCTCTGCTCCCTGTAGGACACACTGCTGCTGGGGGGGAAGGATGACACTTTCTTCCCCCTGGGGTGCATCTTGCTGCTGGGGAAGGCGGTCGCCTGTCTCCACTCCCAATACAATACTCTGCCGCTGGGGAGAGAGACCGGTTGTCTCCTCTCCCTGAAACTCATCCTGCCGCTGGGGAGTGAGGCCGATTGCCTCCACTCCCTGTAGGGTACACTGCTGCTGGGGAGAGAGACCGGCTGCCTCTTCTCCCTTCAGCTTACACTGCCGCTGGGGAGAGAGACCGGTTGTCTCCTCTCCCTGAAACTCTCCCTGCCGCTGGGGAGTGAGGCCGATTGCCTCCACTCAATGTAGGGTACACTGCCGCTGGGGAGAGAGGCCGGCTGCCTCTTCTCCCTGCAGTTTACACTGCTGCTGGTGAGAGAGACCGGTTGTCTCCTCTCCCTGGGACTCACCCTGCATGGGTATCCACAGTGGCGACCTGTACAACTCAAGCTCGAGGCACCTTGCCGCTTGGTTCTCCACATAAGTCTTAAAAGCCTGGTACGGTACCTTTGGTTTGTTCTCCTGTACCATGGGCACAATCTGGTTCCTCTCTGGAGTTTGTTGGACCTTCTGTCGTAGTACAAACTCCTGTACCTCCGTCATGGTTTTGGCGATAATCTCTGTTGGTGGGTTTTCCCCATAAAATGACAGCCGGAATTGCAATTCTCTTTTAAATTCCAACTGCCCCTGTTTAATCTGCACCAAAGCCGGACCCTCTTCTGCTATGTACTCCGCCATGACTTCTGCAACCAGGACTGCCTTGGTCTTGTTGCTGGCAGGAATACCCCTTGCTTCCAGGAGGTCCTTTACAGTGGATCAATTTAAAGTGGTGTAATTGATCTCCATCCGTGATCCATCAATGCTGTTGTCTTTCCTGGTACTTGCTCCTCTGTGGGTCTGGATCCCAGCGCTGCCAACCAATGTAGCGGAGATGCAATATTACCCAGGGTATCTCCGCTTATAATCCAAGTGAGACTCAGGAACAAGTAAATAGTAAATCCAAAGGCAGGGTTTCCAGCAGGTCAAATACAGCAATATCCCAACAGCAATCCCAATAACTGGACGACACACAGTTTCAGGAGCATAACTGACCAGAACTCTTTAATGATACAGAAACACAGAATATATACAGTTGAACATCTTGACAAACCAGATTAGACAAAGGAACTATAACAGGATTATAATTTAACCTAAGGAGATACAAAGGGAAATCCTGCCTCACACCTTTCAGGATACAAAGGTGCCCAGCTCAGATACACACAGGAAACTAAATGACTTACATAAGACAATGGGAGAGGTGACAAAAACAGGGATTAAAGATAGGATCCAATCTTAACTTGGGGAAAACACAGTGAATAGGACAAAGACTTGGATCCTAGTAATTACAGTACATTCCTCTGCTTGGGAGATAATTGAGTTAACCTTTGTATCAGCTCAATTATCTCCAAGCTAAAATATACAGGTTCTATACAATATTAATAACTTTCAAAATATGCATCACATTCACATAAAACATACATTTTCAGAATCAGCATACTTTAAATATGAAAATAACTAAAAATCAAACAATTCCACCCAGAAGTTCAAAAGTTACCTTTTTGGGCATTTTTAAAGGGCCACACACCCCAGGGCCATAGTCACAGGGGAGGAGGCTGGCAAACAGGCCTCTCCAAGACCAAGTGGCGAAGGGCACTTCGTCACACAATGATGATATCATGATGAGATGATGATGATATCATGATGAGATGATGATGATGATGATGATATCATGATGAGATGATGATGATATCATGATGATGTTATCATGATGATGATATCATGATGATGTTATCATGATGATGATATCATGATGATGAGATGATGATGATGATGATATCATGATGATGATGATGATGATGATGATGATGATATCATGATGAGATGATGATGATGATGATGATATCATGATGAGATGATGATGATGATGATATCATGATGAGAAGACGATGATGATGATATCATGATGATGATATCATGATGAGATGATGATGATATCATAATGAGATGATGATGATATCATGATGATGATCTCATGATGAGATGATGATCTCATGATGAGATGATGATGTCATGATGATGATAACATGATGAGATGATGATAGTGATAGCATGATGAGATGATGATGATGATGATAATGATATCATGATGATGATATCATGATGAGATAATGATGATGATGATATCATGATGATGATATCATGATGAGATGATGATGATGATATCATGATGATGATATCATGATAATGATATCATGATGAGATGATGATGATGATGATGATATCATGATGATGATATCATGATGAGATGATGATGATGATGATGATGATGATGATGATGATGATGATGATGATGAAGATGATGATGATGTTGATATGATGATGATATGATGATGAGATGATGATGATGATATCATGATGAGATGATGATGATATCATGATGATGATATCATGATGATGATATCATGATGATGTTATCATGATGATGATATCATGATGATGAGATGATGAGATGATGATGATGATGATGATATCATGATGAGATGATGATGATGATATCATGATGAGATGATGATGATGATGATGATATCATGATGAGATGATGATGATGATGATGATGATATCATGATGATGATATCATGATGAGATGATGATGATGATGATGATGATATCATGATGATGATATCATGATGATGATATCATGATGATGATATCATGATGATGATATCATGATGATGATATCATGATGATGATATCATGATGAGATGATGATATAATGATGAGATGATAATATCATGATGAGATGATGATGATGATGATGATGATGATATCATGATGATGAAATCATGATGAGATGATGGTGATGATGATGATGATGATGATGATGATATCATCATGATGATATCATGATGAGATGATGATGATGATGATGATGATGATGATGATGATGATATCATGATGAGATGATGATGATGATGATGATGATGATGATATCATGATGATGATATCATGATGATGATATCATGATGATGATGATGATGATGATGATGATGATGATGATGATGATGATGATGATGATGATGATGATGATATCATGATGAGATGATGATGATGATGATGATGATGATATCATGATGAGATGATGAAGATGATGATGATATCATGCAAAAACAAACAAGTAAACAAAAGTGCGCTTAACACAAACTGTGAAAAAATACAAGGTGTCAACCTTATTAATATAAGTGAATAATGAGTGAACTGTAGTGAGATCCAGGAGAAGCTATGTCTCCCCTATGGTATTGCACTCACAGAACTGCTGAAAAAATGTAGCACAGCTTTGGAAGTCTTGGGAAAGTTGATCCTCTATGTGTAGAGCTCCAAAGACAAACAAGGATCCGATTAGTGATAGTACAAAATAGTTTTAATAAAACAAAAGCGTCTGCTTACATGTATAGAATCCAATGATCAGCGCAGTGGGGCCAGCACAGCGGTAAAATCAGGAACTTAATACAGATAAGATACAGAGCTATACATAATATAAAATAAAAACAATAAAATTTGAAGTAAGCAGCTAAAGTCCAATCACGCTACGCGTTTCGCCCGTCAGGCTTCAACCAGGCGTCTGGACTTCCTGCTTTTAGCTGCCGTATTTAAATGTCTTGGATCCATGTTGCCGTATGTGTCAAATCTCCTTCCGCATACGTCATAGACTCGCGAGATGTTGACTTAGTCATTTTTTCAGTTTCGGTTTAGGTCTTCGCATTAGGGCTCAAAGACTTTCGCAATGCATAGCGGAGGTACGTGGGAAGAAAAAAAACAAGTGTTTCATCTCAAACAGAAAACAGGGGATATGAGAACAAGACTGCCAAAGGGGGGATGCTGCCTCTACAATTAAAATCAATTAAAGATATATATATATCCATCCTAAAAACGACTTATGGACTAAAATAGGATAAAAATATAATGAAGGATAAAAATGTAAATATATAAATATAAATATAAGTATATTATGTAGCATATATAGCAGCATATCCACTTAAGCTAATATCCTATCCTCAATGTACAGGTTTTACATAAAATTAAAGAGATCAAAATCTGCATTTAGTCCCTGTGGCTTCAGTGTATCCAAATTAAAAACCCATCTCATTTCTGTTTGTCCTATTTTTTTAATATTGTCACCTCCACGCCAGTATTTTTGAACCTTCTCGATAGCACACATTTTTAATCCTTTAGGGTTTTTATGATGGTGGTCTAAAAAATGCTTAGATAGACTGTGTGTGACCAGGCCATTTTTGATATTTCTTATATGTTCCTCCAATCGTTTTTTAAACATCCGTGTGGTTCTTCCCACATATTGTAAACCACACGGACATTCTAACAAATATATCACATTAGTGGTGGAACAGGTAATAAATCCATTTATTGTAAATTTTTGGCCATTTTTTGAAGAGCAAAATTCTGTAATTGGATATTTTTGCTGTGAGGCTGTTCTACATCCAATACAGCTCAAACAACCATAAAAGCCTGGTTTTCTGGTTAAAAAGTGACTGGGTGCAGGGGTTTTTGATATTAACTGACTGGTATAATTCGTGGTCAGTTTTTGTCGTAAATTGGGTGCCCCTCTGAACACAATTGAGGGTATCTCAGGTATAATGTTTTTAAGTACCTCATCTTTATGTAGAATTTTCCAATGTTTCTTCACAATTTTTTTGATATATTTGGATTTATTGTTGTAGTTAAAGATAAGGGGCATATTATTCAGAAATTTATTGTCTGCCTCTTTGGTTTTATATGTTAGTAATTGATTTCTATCTGTTTCTGAAATAATAGCGATGGTCTGATCTATATAGCTACTGTCGTATCCCTTTTCCACAAACTTTTCTTTTAGAACATTTGTTTGTTCTTTATAGGTATTTAAGTCGGTGCAATTTCTTCTAATTCGGGCAAACTGCCCCTTTGGTATGCCCTTGAGCCATGGGGGATAGTGACAACTATTTCTCTCTATATAGCTATTGGCATCTACCTTTTTGAAATAATTTTTGGTTTTAATGTGTCCATTTTCTATATAAATTTCTAGATCCAAAAAAGTGATACGTTCTTTACTGTATATAGTATTAAGAGCTATATTAAGGTTGTTGTCATTCAAAAAATTAAGGAAAGAATTTAGACTTGCTTCATCACCCCTCCATATAAAAATAAGATCGTCTATATAGCGGTAATACAGGACCAGGTTCGCCTCCCAGTTATGCCCCCAAACATATGTGTTTTCCCATTGGGACATAAACAAGTTGGCATAACTGGGGGCGAACCTGGATCCCATGGCTGTACCGGTGCACTGGAGATAAAATTTGTCCAGGAACCAAAAAAAATTGTGGTTTAATATGAGATCAATACCTTCTACCACATAGTCAATCTGACCGTCTTTCAATATATTTTTTTCTTTTAAAGTTTTCTTTACTGCCTCACATCCCTGTTGGTGATTGATTATGGTATAGAGGGACGTAACATCGCTAGACACCAGAAAGAAATCATCTTCCCACTTGCAGTTTTGTAGAATTTGCAATATACTTATGGTGTCTTTTAAATAAGATTTGGTATCTTTAACATACGGCTGTAGTATGTGATCGAGATACTCTGATAAATTTGAAAACATGGAATCGACTCCCGAGACTATGGGTCTTCCCGGGGGATGTATTGGGTCTTTGTGAATTTTTGGAAGAAAATAGATTACTGGAATTTTTGGATTCATTATGTTAATATAATCATATTCGTTCTTAGATAGATAATTTTCACTTTTTCCCTTATCTAAATATTTGACTAGTTTCTTTTTAAAGTCATTAGTTGGATTATCTTTAAGTTTTTTGTAGGTACTTTCTTGTTCTAGTTGTCGAAGGGCTTCCTGAATATAATTATCCCTAGACATAATCACTGTACCTCCACCTTTGTCAGCTGGTTTGATAACCAGCTCTTGATCATCTTGAAGTGTTTTGAGAATATTAAGTTCTTTTTTTGTTAGATTATTATGATCATATTTTGATGGTTGCAATTTACGTAAATCTTCCATAATTGCTTTTTCGAAAATATCTAAAGCCCCTGATCTGTACGTAGTTGGATAAAATTTTGATTTTTTCTTTAGGTTGGTGGGCATTATGTTATTGGGGTCAATATCTCTTAAGTTTTCGCTTGTTGGTTTGAGTGAATAAAATCTTTTAATAGTGGCATTCCGTATGAATTTATTGATGTCTATATATGCAGCAAAAAGATTAAATTTGTTTGTTGGAGCATATTTTAAACCTTTACTTAAAATGAGTAATTGTTCCTGGGAGAGAGTTTTCTGTGACAGATTGAAAACTCCCAGGGTACTTATAGAGGTTTTGTCAGTTTTTAATATTTGAGTTTTCTTCCTTTTATGTAATTTCTTCCCCCCTCTATTTCCTCTGGGTCTATAATGGGTCTTATTCTGTTTCGTTTTGGTTTTTCCCAGATTTTTGTTCTGTGCTCTCTGTATCTCTCCCGTTGTTCTTTCGGTAATGGCTTCAAGAGCCGGTGGTCCATATCTAAAAAAGGAGAAGTTTCTCCGGCTTCTGATAGGACCTGAAATCTATTATAGGTCTCAGGTTGATGGTTTCTTTTAAGGGAGTGTTTCAGGGGTTGGCTTAATCTCTTCAATCTAGTTTGTATCGGGGTTTTTTGGAAAACTTGTCTTTCTGTTCTTTCTTGGTTGGTATTTTTATCTTGGTTAGACATAGGATCTCTTCTATTTCTAGAATTTCCATAACTTGGTTCATATTTTTTGTTTCTGTAGTCGGAAGGTTTCCTGACTGTATTGAATTTATAATCATCTTGATCCCTATGGTATTTTTTTATTTTGGTTACTCTAATTTCTTGCTCAATTTTTTCTATTTTTTTAATAGTATTATCGGTGAGATTATGATATTGTGTATTCGGGGTATAAGTCCTTAATTTCTCCTGAATTTCCTGAATTTCTAAATCTAACTTAATTAGAGTTTTGTTTCTCTGTTTGATAATAATATTCATTAAAGTGACAGTACATGATTCTAAAGCATTATTCCAATCTTTCATAAAAACAGTGTCATCTGTGTCAAACGTGGGGTGCTTAAATAATCTTAAACCTCGTGGGGTAATTTTGTCTTTGATGTATTTTTGGAGTGTTTCAGTTTCCCACCTAATTTTTAATTCTTTAATGAGTAATTTTTCCAAATTAGTCATAAGTTCAGTAATGTCAGGTAAGATTTCAATAGGTGTAATAGGGATATCATCCTTTTTACCTTCTCCAAAAATATCATCTATATTAATAGTATAATTTCTTCTATATTCAAATAAAGACATAGTGTATATCAACAGTGATGATATAAGCAGCTGAGTTATAGGGAGTGAATAAAAGTGATACAAAAAACAAATAGTACACAGCGCTAAAATCAAAAATGGTGAGCAGCACTTAGTTAGTGTGTCCCTAAACCACACTCAGATAATAGATGCAAAAACAAACAAGTAAACAAAAGTGCGCTTAACACAAACTGTGAAAAAATACAAGGTGTCAACCTTATTAATATAAGTGAATAATGAGTGAACTGTAGTGAGATCCAGGAGAAGCTATGTCTCCCCTATGGTATTGCACTCACAGAACTGCTGAAAAAATGTAGCACAGCTTTGGAAGTCTTGGGAAAGTTGATCCTCTATGTGTAGAGCTCCAAAGACAAACAAGGATCCGATTAGTGATAGTACAAAATAGTTTTAATAAAACAAAAGCGTCTGCTTACATGTATAGAATCCAATGATCAGCGCAGTGGGGCCAGCACAGCGGTAAAATCAGGAACTTAATACAGATAAGATACAGAGCTATACATAATATAAAATAAAAACAATAAAATTTGAAGTAAGCAGCTAAAGTCCAATCACGCTACGCGTTTCGCCCGTCAGGCTTCAACCAGGCGTCTGGACTTCCTGCTTTTAGCTGCCGTATTTAAATGTCTTGGATCCATGTTGCCGTATGTGTCAAATCTCCTTCCGCATACGTCATAGACTCGCGAGATGTTGACTTAGTCATTTTTTCAGTTTCGGTTTAGGTCTTCGCATTAGGGCTCAAAGACTTTCGCAATGCATAGCGGAGGTACGTGGGAAGAAAAAAAACAAGTGTTTCATCTCAAACAGAAAACAGGGGATATGAGAACAAGACTGCCAAAGGGGGGATGCTGCCTCTACAATTAAAATCAATTAAAGATATATATATATCCATCCTAAAAACGACTTATGGACTAAAATAGGATAAAAATATAATGAAGGATAAAAATGTAAATATATAAATATAAATATAAGTATATTATGTAGCATATATAGCAGCATATCCACTTAAGCTAATATCCTATCCTCAATGTACAGGTTTTACATAAAATTAAAGAGATCAAAATCTGCATTTAGTCCCTGTGGCTTCAGTGTATCCAAATTAAAAACCCATCTCATTTCTGTTTGTCCTATTTTTTTAATATTGTCACCTCCACGCCAGTATTTTTGAACCTTCTCGATAGCACACATTTTTAATCCTTTAGGGTTTTTATGATGGTGGTCTAAAAAATGCTTAGATAGACTGTGTGTGACCAGGCCATTTTTGATATTTCTTATATGTTCCTCCAATCGTTTTTTAAACATCCGTGTGGTTCTTCCCACATATTGTAAACCACACGGACATTCTAACAAATATATCACATTAGTGGTGGAACAGGTAATAAATCCATTTATTGTAAATTTTTGGCCATTTTTTGAAGAGCAAAATTCTGTAATTGGATATTTTTGCTGTGAGGCTGTTCTACATCCAATACAGCTCAAACAACCATAAAAGCCTGGTTTTCTGGTTAAAAAGTGACTGGGTGCAGGGGTTTTTGATATTAACTGACTGGTATAATTCGTGGTCAGTTTTTGTCGTAAATTGGGTGCCCCTCTGAACACAATTGAGGGTATCTCAGGTATAATGTTTTTAAGTACCTCATCTTTATGTAGAATTTTCCAATGTTTCTTCACAATTTTTTTGATATATTTGGATTTATTGTTGTAGTTAAAGATAAGGGGCATATTATTCAGAAATTTATTGTCTGCCTCTTTGGTTTTATATGTTAGTAATTGATTTCTATCTGTTTCTGAAATAATAGCGATGGTCTGATCTATATAGCTACTGTCGTATCCCTTTTCCACAAACTTTTCTTTTAGAACATTTGTTTGTTCTTTATAGGTATTTAAGTCGGTGCAATTTCTTCTAATTCGGGCAAACTGCCCCTTTGGTATGCCCTTGAGCCATGGGGGATAGTGACAACTATTTCTCTCTATATAGCTATTGGCATCTACCTTTTTGAAATAATTTTTGGTTTTAATGTGTCCATTTTCTATATAAATTTCTAGATCCAAAAAAGTGATACGTTCTTTACTGTATATAGTATTAAGAGCTATATTAAGGTTGTTGTCATTCAAAAAATTAAGGAAAGAATTTAGACTTGCTTCATCACCCCTCCATATAAAAATAAGATCGTCTATATAGCGGTAATACAGGACCAGGTTCGCCTCCCAGTTATGCCCCCAAACATATGTGTTTTCCCATTGGGACATAAACAAGTTGGCATAACTGGGGGCGAACCTGGATCCCATGGCTGTACCGGTGCACTGGAGATAAAATTTGTCCAGGAACCAAAAAAAATTGTGGTTTAATATGAGATCAATACCTTCTACCACATAGTCAATCTGACCGTCTTTCAATATATTTTTTTCTTTTAAAGTTTTCTTTACTGCCTCACATCCCTGTTGGTGATTGATTATGGTATAGAGGGACGTAACATCGCTAGACACCAGAAAGAAATCATCTTCCCACTTGCAGTTTTGTAGAATTTGCAATATACTTATGGTGTCTTTTAAATAAGATTTGGTATCTTTAACATACGGCTGTAGTATGTGATCGAGATACTCTGATAAATTTGAAAACATGGAATCGACTCCCGAGACTATGGGTCTTCCCGGGGGATGTATTGGGTCTTTGTGAATTTTTGGAAGAAAATAGATTACTGGAATTTTTGGATTCATTATGTTAATATAATCATATTCGTTCTTAGATAGATAATTTTCACTTTTTCCCTTATCTAAATATTTGACTAGTTTCTTTTTAAAGTCATTAGTTGGATTATCTTTAAGTTTTTTGTAGGTACTTTCTTGTTCTAGTTGTCGAAGGGCTTCCTGAATATAATTATCCCTAGACATAATCACTGTACCTCCACCTTTGTCAGCTGGTTTGATAACCAGCTCTTGATCATCTTGAAGTGTTTTGAGAATATTAAGTTCTTTTTTTGTTAGATTATTATGATCATATTTTGATGGTTGCAATTTACGTAAATCTTCCATAATTGCTTTTTCGAAAATATCTAAAGCCCCTGATCTGTACGTAGTTGGATAAAATTTTGATTTTTTCTTTAGGTTGGTGGGCATTATGTTATTGGGGTCAATATCTCTTAAGTTTTCGCTTGTTGGTTTGAGTGAATAAAATCTTTTAATAGTGGCATTCCGTATGAATTTATTGATGTCTATATATGCAGCAAAAAGATTAAATTTGTTTGTTGGAGCATATTTTAAACCTTTACTTAAAATGAGTAATTGTTCCTGGGAGAGAGTTTTCTGTGACAGATTGAAAACTCCCAGGGTACTTATAGAGGTTTTGTCAGTTTTTAATATTTGAGTTTTCTTCCTTTTATGTAATTTCTTCCCCCCTCTATTTCCTCTGGGTCTATAATGGGTCTTATTCTGTTTCGTTTTGGTTTTTCCCAGATTTTTGTTCTGTGCTCTCTGTATCTCTCCCGTTGTTCTTTCGGTAATGGCTTCAAGAGCCGGTGGTCCATATCTAAAAAAGGAGAAGTTTCTCCGGCTTCTGATAGGACCTGAAATCTATTATAGGTCTCAGGTTGATGGTTTCTTTTAAGGGAGTGTTTCAGGGGTTGGCTTAATCTCTTCAATCTAGTTTGTATCGGGGTTTTTTGGAAAACTTGTCTTTCTGTTCTTTCTTGGTTGGTATTTTTATCTTGGTTAGACATAGGATCTCTTCTATTTCTAGAATTTCCATAACTTGGTTCATATTTTTTGTTTCTGTAGTCGGAAGGTTTCCTGACTGTATTGAATTTATAATCATCTTGATCCCTATGGTATTTTTTTATTTTGGTTACTCTAATTTCTTGCTCAATTTTTTCTATTTTTTTAATAGTATTATCGGTGAGATTATGATATTGTGTATTCGGGGTATAAGTCCTTAATTTCTCCTGAATTTCCTGAATTTCTAAATCTAACTTAATTAGAGTTTTGTTTCTCTGTTTGATAATAATATTCATTAAAGTGACAGTACATGATTCTAAAGCATTATTCCAATCTTTCATAAAAACAGTGTCATCTGTGTCAAACGTGGGGTGCTTAAATAATCTTAAACCTCGTGGGGTAATTTTGTCTTTGATGTATTTTTGGAGTGTTTCAGTTTCCCACCTAATTTTTAATTCTTTAATGAGTAATTTTTCCAAATTAGTCATAAGTTCAGTAATGTCAGGTAAGATTTCAATAGGTGTAATAGGGATATCATCCTTTTTACCTTCTCCAAAAATATCATCTATATTAATAGTATAATTTCTTCTATATTCAAATAAAGACATAGTGTATATCAACAGTGATGATATAAGCAGCTGAGTTATAGGGAGTGAATAAAAGTGATACAAAAAACAAATAGTACACAGCGCTAAAATCAAAAATGGTGAGCAGCACTTAGTTAGTGTGTCCCTAAACCACACTCAGATAATAGATGCAAAAACAAACAAGTAAACAAAAGTGCGCTTAACACAAACTGTGAAAAAATACAAGGTGTCAACCTTATTAATATAAGTGAATAATGAGTGAACTGTAGTGAGATCCAGGAGAAGCTATGTCTCCCCTATGGTATTGCACTCACAGAACTGCTGAAAAAATGTAGCACAGCTTTGGAAGTCTTGGGAAAGTTGATCCTCTATGTGTAGAGCTCCAAAGACAAACAAGGATCCGATTAGTGATAGTACAAAATAGTTTTAATAAAACAAAAGCGTCTGCTTACATGTATAGAATCCAATGATCAGCGCAGTGGGGCCAGCACAGCGGTAAAATCAGGAACTTAATACAGATAAGATACAGAGCTATACATAATATAAAATAAAAACAATAAAATTTGAAGTAAGCAGCTAAAGTCCAATCACGCTACGCGTTTCGCCCGTCAGGCTTCAACCAGGCGTCTGGACTTCCTGCTTTTAGCTGCCGTATTTAAATGTCTTGGATCCATGTTGCCGTATGTGTCAAATCTCCTTCCGCATACGTCATAGACTCGCGAGATGTTGACTTAGTCATTTTTTCAGTTTCGGTTTAGGTCTTCGCATTAGGGCTCAAAGACTTTCGCAATGCATAGCGGAGGTACGTGGGAAGAAAAAAAACAAGTGTTTCATCTCAAACAGAAAACAGGGGATATGAGAACAAGACTGCCAAAGGGGGGATGCTGCCTCTACAATTAAAATCAATTAAAGATATATATATATCCATCCTAAAAACGACTTATGGACTAAAATAGGATAAAAATATAATGAAGGATAAAAATGTAAATATATAAATATAAATATAAGTATATTATGTAGCATATATAGCAGCATATCCACTTAAGCTAATATCCTATCCTCAATGTACAGGTTTTACATAAAATTAAAGAGATCAAAATCTGCATTTAGTCCCTGTGGCTTCAGTGTATCCAAATTAAAAACCCATCTCATTTCTGTTTGTCCTATTTTTTTAATATTGTCACCTCCACGCCAGTATTTTTGAACCTTCTCGATAGCACACATTTTTAATCCTTTAGGGTTTTTATGATGGTGGTCTAAAAAATGCTTAGATAGACTGTGTGTGACCAGGCCATTTTTGATATTTCTTATATGTTCCTCCAATCGTTTTTTAAACATCCGTGTGGTTCTTCCCACATATTGTAAACCACACGGACATTCTAACAAATATATCACATTAGTGGTGGAACAGGTAATAAATCCATTTATTGTAAATTTTTGGCCATTTTTTGAAGAGCAAAATTCTGTAATTGGATATTTTTGCTGTGAGGCTGTTCTACATCCAATACAGCTCAAACAACCATAAAAGCCTGGTTTTCTGGTTAAAAAGTGACTGGGTGCAGGGGTTTTTGATATTAACTGACTGGTATAATTCGTGGTCAGTTTTTGTCGTAAATTGGGTGCCCCTCTGAACACAATTGAGGGTATCTCAGGTATAATGTTTTTAAGTACCTCATCTTTATGTAGAATTTTCCAATGTTTCTTCACAATTTTTTTGATATATTTGGATTTATTGTTGTAGTTAAAGATAAGGGGCATATTATTCAGAAATTTATTGTCTGCCTCTTTGGTTTTATATGTTAGTAATTGATTTCTATCTGTTTCTGAAATAATAGCGATGGTCTGATCTATATAGCTACTGTCGTATCCCTTTTCCACAAACTTTTCTTTTAGAACATTTGTTTGTTCTTTATAGGTATTTAAGTCGGTGCAATTTCTTCTAATTCGGGCAAACTGCCCCTTTGGTATGCCCTTGAGCCATGGGGGATAGTGACAACTATTTCTCTCTATATAGCTATTGGCATCTACCTTTTTGAAATAATTTTTGGTTTTAATGTGTCCATTTTCTATATAAATTTCTAGATCCAAAAAAGTGATACGTTCTTTACTGTATATAGTATTAAGAGCTATATTAAGGTTGTTGTCATTCAAAAAATTAAGGAAAGAATTTAGACTTGCTTCATCACCCCTCCATATAAAAATAAGATCGTCTATATAGCGGTAATACAGGACCAGGTTCGCCTCCCAGTTATGCCCCCAAACATAGGAGAAATTAAGGACTTATACCCCGAATACACAATATCATAATCTCACCGATAATACTATTAAAAAAATAGAAAAAATTGAGCAAGAAATTAGAGTAACCAAAATAAAAAAATACCATAGGGATCAAGATGATTATAAATTCAATACAGTCAGGAAACCTTCCGACTACAGAAACAAAAAATATGAACCAAGTTATGGAAATTCTAGAAATAGAAGAGATCCTATGTCTAACCAAGATAAAAATACCAACCAAGAAAGAACAGAAAGACAAGTTTTCCAAAAAACCCCGATACAAACTAGATTGAAGAGATTAAGCCAACCCCTGAAACACTCCCTTAAAAGAAACCATCAACCTGAGACCTATAATAGATTTCAGGTCCTATCAGAAGCCGGAGAAACTTCTCCTTTTTTAGATATGGACCACCGGCTCTTGAAGCCATTACCGAAAGAACAACGGGAGAGATACAGAGAGCACAGAACAAAAATCTGGGAAAAACCAAAACGAAACAGAATAAGACCCATTATAGACCCAGAGGAAATAGAGGGGGGAAGAAATTACATAAAAGGAAGAAAACTCAAATATTAAAAACTGACAAAACCTCTATAAGTACCCTGGGAGTTTTCAATCTGTCACAGAAAACTCTCTCCCAGGAACAATTACTCATTTTAAGTAAAGGTTTAAAATATGCTCCAACAAACAAATTTAATCTTTTTGCTGCATATATAGACATCAATAAATTCATACGGAATGCCACTATTAAAAGATTTTATTCACTCAAACCAACAAGCGAAAACTTAAGAGATATTGACCCCAATAACATAATGCCCACCAACCTAAAGAAAAAATCAAAATTTTATCCAACTACGTACAGATCAGGGGCTTTAGATATTTTCGAAAAAGCAATTATGGAAGATTTACGTAAATTGCAACCATCAAAATATGATCATAATAATCTAACAAAAAAAGAACTTAATATTCTCAAAACACTTCAAGATGATCAAGAGCTGGTTATCAAACCAGCTGACAAAGGTGGAGGTACAGTGATTATGTCTAGGGATAATTATATTCAGGAAGCCCTTCGACAACTAGAACAAGAAAGTACCTACAAAAAACTTAAAGATAATCCAACTAATGACTTTAAAAAGAAACTAGTCAAATATTTAGATAAGGGAAAAAGTGAAAATTATCTATCTAAGAACGAATATGATTATATTAACATAATGAATCCAAAAATTCCAGTAATCTATTTTCTTCCAAAAATTCACAAAGACCCAATACATCCCCCGGGAAGACCCATAGTCTCGGGAGTCGATTCCATGTTTTCAAATTTATCAGAGTATCTCGATCACATACTACAGCCGTATGTTAAAGATACCAAATCTTATTTAAAAGACACCATAAGTATATTGCAAATTCTACAAAACTGCAAGTGGGAAGATGATTTCTTTCTGGTGTCTAGCGATGTTACGTCCCTCTATACCATAATCAATCACCAACAGGGATGTGAGGCAGTAAAGAAAACTTTAAAAGAAAAAAATATATTGAAAGACGGTCAGATTGACTATGTGGTAGAAGGTATTGATCTCATATTAAACCACAATTTTTTTTGGTTCCTGGACAAATTTTATCTCCAGTGCACCGGTACAGCCATGGGATCCAGGTTCGCCCCCAGTTATGCCAACTTGTTTATGTCCCAATGGGAAAACACATATGTTTGGGGGCATAACTGGGAGGCGAACCTGGTCCTGTATTACCGCTATATAGACGATCTTATTTTTATATGGAGGGGTGATGAAGCAAGTCTAAATTCTTTCCTTAATTTTTTGAATGACAACAACCTTAATATAGCTCTTAATACTATATACAGTAAAGAACGTATCACTTTTTTGGATCTAGAAATTTATATAGAAAATGGACACATTAAAACCAAAAATTATTTCAAAAAGGTAGATGCCAATAGCTATATAGAGAGAAATAGTTGTCACTATCCCCCATGGCTCAAGGGCATACCAAAGGGGCAGTTTGCCCGAATTAGAAGAAATTGCACCGACTTAAATACCTATAAAGAACAAACAAATGTTCTAAAAGAAAAGTTTGTGGAAAAGGGATACGACAGTAGCTATATAGATCAGACCATCGCTATTATTTCAGAAACAGATAGAAATCAATTACTAACATATAAAACCAAAGAGGCAGACAATAAATTTCTGAATAATATGCCCCTTATCTTTAACTACAACAATAAATCCAAATATATCAAAAAAATTGTGAAGAAACATTGGAAAATTCTACATAAAGATGAGGTACTTAAAAACATTATACCTGAGATACCCTCAATTGTGTTCAGAGGGGCACCCAATTTACGACAAAAACTGACCACGAATTATACCAGTCAGTTAATATCAAAAACCCCTGCACCCAGTCACTTTTTAACCAGAAAACCAGGCTTTTATGGTTGTTTGAGCTGTATTGGATGTAGAACAGCCTCACAGCAAAAATATCCAATTACAGAATTTTGCTCTTCAAAAAATGGCCAAAAATTTACAATAAATGGATTTATTACCTGTTCCACCACTAATGTGATATATTTGTTAGAATGTCCGTGTGGTTTACAATATGTGGGAAGAACCACACGGATGTTTAAAAAACGATTGGAGGAACATATAAGAAATATCAAAAATGGCCTGGTCACACACAGTCTATCTAAGCATTTTTTAGACCACCATCATAAAAACCCTAAAGGATTAAAAATGTGTGCTATCGAGAAGGTTCAAAAATACTGGCGTGGAGGTGACAATATTAAAAAAATAGGACAAACAGAAATGAGATGGGTTTTTAATTTGGATACACTGAAGCCACAGGGACTAAATGCAGATTTTGATCTCTTTAATTTTATGTAAAACCTGTACATTGAGGATAGGATATTAGCTTAAGTGGATATGCTGCTATATATGCTACATAATATACTTATATTTATATTTATATATTTACATTTTTATCCTTCATTATATTTTTATCCTATTTTAGTCCATAAGTCGTTTTTAGGATGGATATATATATATCTTTAATTGATTTTAATTGTAGAGGCAGCATCCCCCCTTTGGCAGTCTTGTTCTCATATCCCCTGTTTTCTGTTTGAGATGAAACACTTGTTTTTTTTCTTCCCACGTACCTCCGCTATGCATTGCGAAAGTCTTTGAGCCCTAATGCGAAGACCTAAACCGAAACTGAAAAAATGACTAAGTCAACATCTCGCGAGTCTATGACGTATGCGGAAGGAGATTTGACACATACGGCAACATGGATCCAAGACATTTAAATACGGCAGCTAAAAGCAGGAAGTCCAGACGCCTGGTTGAAGCCTGACGGGCGAAACGCGTAGCGTGATTGGACTTTAGCTGCTTACTTCAAATTTTATTGTTTTTATTTTATATTATGTATAGCTCTGTATCTTATCTGTATTAAGTTCCTGATTTTACCGCTGTGCTGGCCCCACTGCGCTGATCATTGGATTCTATACATGTAAGCAGACGCTTTTGTTTTATTAAAACTATTTTGTACTATCACTAATCGGATCCTTGTTTGTCTTTGGAGCTCTACACATAGAGGATCAACTTTCCCAAGACTTCCAAAGCTGTGCTACATTTTTTCAGCAGTTCTGTGAGTGCAATACCATAGGGGAGACATAGCTTCTCCTGGATCTCACTACAGTTCACTCATTATTCACTTATATTAATAAGGTTGACACCTTGTATTTTTTCACAGTTTGTGTTAAGCGCACTTTTGTTTACTTGTTTGTTTTTGCATCTATTATCTGAGTGTGGTTTAGGGACACACTAACTAAGTGCTGCTCACCATTTTTGATTTTAGCGCTGTGTACTATTTGTTTTTTGTATCACTTTTATTCACTCCCTATAACTCAGCTGCTTATATCATCACTGTTGATATACACTATGTCTTTATTTGAATATAGAAGAAATTATACTATTAATATAGATGATATTTTTGGAGAAGGTAAAAAGGATGATATCCCTATTACACCTATTGAAATCTTACCTGACATTACTGAACTTATGACTAATTTGGAAAAATTACTCATTAAAGAATTAAAAATTAGGTGGGAAACTGAAACACTCCAAAAATACATCAAAGACAAAATTACCCCACGAGGTTTAAGATTATTTAAGCACCCCACGTTTGACACAGATGACACTGTTTTTATGAAAGATTGGAATAATGCTTTAGAATCATGTACTGTCACTTTAATGAATATTATTATCAAACAGAGAAACAAAACTCTAATTAAGTTAGATTTAGAAATTCAGGAAATTCAGGAGAAATTAAGGACTTATACCCCGAATACACAATATCATAATCTCACCGATAATACTATTAAAAAAATAGAAAAAATTGAGCAAGAAATTAGAGTAACCAAAATAAAAAAATACCATAGGGATCAAGATGATTATAAATTCAATACAGTCAGGAAACCTTCCGACTACAGAAACAAAAAATATGAACCAAGTTATGGAAATTCTAGAAATAGAAGAGATCCTATGTCTAACCAAGATAAAAATACCAACCAAGAAAGAACAGAAAGACAAGTTTTCCAAAAAACCCCGATACAAACTAGATTGAAGAGATTAAGCCAACCCCTGAAACACTCCCTTAAAAGAAACCATCAACCTGAGACCTATAATAGATTTCAGGTCCTATCAGAAGCCGGAGAAACTTCTCCTTTTTTAGATATGGACCACCGGCTCTTGAAGCCATTACCGAAAGAACAACGGGAGAGATACAGAGAGCACAGAACAAAAATCTGGGAAAAACCAAAACGAAACAGAATAAGACCCATTATAGACCCAGAGGAAATAGAGGGGGGAAGAAATTACATAAAAGGAAGAAAACTCAAATATTAAAAACTGACAAAACCTCTATAAGTACCCTGGGAGTTTTCAATCTGTCACAGAAAACTCTCTCCCAGGAACAATTACTCATTTTAAGTAAAGGTTTAAAATATGCTCCAACAAACAAATTTAATCTTTTTGCTGCATATATAGACATCAATAAATTCATACGGAATGCCACTATTAAAAGATTTTATTCACTCAAACCAACAAGCGAAAACTTAAGAGATATTGACCCCAATAACATAATGCCCACCAACCTAAAGAAAAAATCAAAATTTTATCCAACTACGTACAGATCAGGGGCTTTAGATATTTTCGAAAAAGCAATTATGGAAGATTTACGTAAATTGCAACCATCAAAATATGATCATAATAATCTAACAAAAAAAGAACTTAATATTCTCAAAACACTTCAAGATGATCAAGAGCTGGTTATCAAACCAGCTGACAAAGGTGGAGGTACAGTGATTATGTCTAGGGATAATTATATTCAGGAAGCCCTTCGACAACTAGAACAAGAAAGTACCTACAAAAAACTTAAAGATAATCCAACTAATGACTTTAAAAAGAAACTAGTCAAATATTTAGATAAGGGAAAAAGTGAAAATTATCTATCTAAGAACGAATATGATTATATTAACATAATGAATCCAAAAATTCCAGTAATCTATTTTCTTCCAAAAATTCACAAAGACCCAATACATCCCCCGGGAAGACCCATAGTCTCGGGAGTCGATTCCATGTTTTCAAATTTATCAGAGTATCTCGATCACATACTACAGCCGTATGTTAAAGATACCAAATCTTATTTAAAAGACACCATAAGTATATTGCAAATTCTACAAAACTGCAAGTGGGAAGATGATTTCTTTCTGGTGTCTAGCGATGTTACGTCCCTCTATACCATAATCAATCACCAACAGGGATGTGAGGCAGTAAAGAAAACTTTAAAAGAAAAAAATATATTGAAAGACGGTCAGATTGACTATGTGGTAGAAGGTATTGATCTCATATTAAACCACAATTTTTTTTGGTTCCTGGACAAATTTTATCTCCAGTGCACCGGTACAGCCATGGGATCCAGGTTCGCCCCCAGTTATGCCAACTTGTTTATGTCCCAATGGGAAAACACATATGTTTGGGGGCATAACTGGGAGGCGAACCTGGTCCTGTATTACCGCTATATAGACGATCTTATTTTTATATGGAGGGGTGATGAAGCAAGTCTAAATTCTTTCCTTAATTTTTTGAATGACAACAACCTTAATATAGCTCTTAATACTATATACAGTAAAGAACGTATCACTTTTTTGGATCTAGAAATTTATATAGAAAATGGACACATTAAAACCAAAAATTATTTCAAAAAGGTAGATGCCAATAGCTATATAGAGAGAAATAGTTGTCACTATCCCCCATGGCTCAAGGGCATACCAAAGGGGCAGTTTGCCCGAATTAGAAGAAATTGCACCGACTTAAATACCTATAAAGAACAAACAAATGTTCTAAAAGAAAAGTTTGTGGAAAAGGGATACGACAGTAGCTATATAGATCAGACCATCGCTATTATTTCAGAAACAGATAGAAATCAATTACTAACATATAAAACCAAAGAGGCAGACAATAAATTTCTGAATAATATGCCCCTTATCTTTAACTACAACAATAAATCCAAATATATCAAAAAAATTGTGAAGAAACATTGGAAAATTCTACATAAAGATGAGGTACTTAAAAACATTATACCTGAGATACCCTCAATTGTGTTCAGAGGGGCACCCAATTTACGACAAAAACTGACCACGAATTATACCAGTCAGTTAATATCAAAAACCCCTGCACCCAGTCACTTTTTAACCAGAAAACCAGGCTTTTATGGTTGTTTGAGCTGTATTGGATGTAGAACAGCCTCACAGCAAAAATATCCAATTACAGAATTTTGCTCTTCAAAAAATGGCCAAAAATTTACAATAAATGGATTTATTACCTGTTCCACCACTAATGTGATATATTTGTTAGAATGTCCGTGTGGTTTACAATATGTGGGAAGAACCACACGGATGTTTAAAAAACGATTGGAGGAACATATAAGAAATATCAAAAATGGCCTGGTCACACACAGTCTATCTAAGCATTTTTTAGACCACCATCATAAAAACCCTAAAGGATTAAAAATGTGTGCTATCGAGAAGGTTCAAAAATACTGGCGTGGAGGTGACAATATTAAAAAAATAGGACAAACAGAAATGAGATGGGTTTTTAATTTGGATACACTGAAGCCACAGGGACTAAATGCAGATTTTGATCTCTTTAATTTTATGTAAAACCTGTACATTGAGGATAGGATATTAGCTTAAGTGGATATGCTGCTATATATGCTACATAATATACTTATATTTATATTTATATATTTACATTTTTATCCTTCATTATATTTTTATCCTATTTTAGTCCATAAGTCGTTTTTAGGATGGATATATATATATCTTTAATTGATTTTAATTGTAGAGGCAGCATCCCCCCTTTGGCAGTCTTGTTCTCATATCCCCTGTTTTCTGTTTGAGATGAAACACTTGTTTTTTTTCTTCCCACGTACCTCCGCTATGCATTGCGAAAGTCTTTGAGCCCTAATGCGAAGACCTAAACCGAAACTGAAAAAATGACTAAGTCAACATCTCGCGAGTCTATGACGTATGCGGAAGGAGATTTGACACATACGGCAACATGGATCCAAGACATTTAAATACGGCAGCTAAAAGCAGGAAGTCCAGACGCCTGGTTGAAGCCTGACGGGCGAAACGCGTAGCGTGATTGGACTTTAGCTGCTTACTTCAAATTTTATTGTTTTTATTTTATATTATGTATAGCTCTGTATCTTATCTGTATTAAGTTCCTGATTTTACCGCTGTGCTGGCCCCACTGCGCTGATCATTGGATTCTATACATGTAAGCAGACGCTTTTGTTTTATTAAAACTATTTTGTACTATCACTAATCGGATCCTTGTTTGTCTTTGGAGCTCTACACATAGAGGATCAACTTTCCCAAGACTTCCAAAGCTGTGCTACATTTTTTCAGCAGTTCTGTGAGTGCAATACCATAGGGGAGACATAGCTTCTCCTGGATCTCACTACAGTTCACTCATTATTCACTTATATTAATAAGGTTGACACCTTGTATTTTTTCACAGTTTGTGTTAAGCGCACTTTTGTTTACTTGTTTGTTTTTGCATCTATTATCTGAGTGTGGTTTAGGGACACACTAACTAAGTGCTGCTCATCATTTTTGATTTTAGCGCTGTGTACTATTTGTTTTTTGATGATGATATCATGATGATGATATCATGATGATGATATCATGATGAGATGATGATGATGATGATGATGATGATGATATCATGATGATGATATCATGATGATGATATCATGATGAGATGATGATGATGATGATGATGATGATGATGATGATGATATCATGATGATGATATCATGATGAGATGATGATGATGATGATGATGATGATGATATCATGATGATGATATCATGATGATGATATCATGATGAGATGATGATATAATGATGAGATGATAATATCATGATGAGATGATGATGTTGATGATGATGATGATGATGATGATGATGATGATGATGATATCATGATGATGATATCATGATGAGATGATGTTGATGATGATGATGATGATGATGATATCATGATGATGATATCATGATGAGATGATGATGATGATATCATGATGAGATGATGATGATATCATGATGATGATATCATGATATCATGATGATGAGATGATGATGATGATGATGATGATGATGATGATGATGATGATGATGATGATGATATCATGATGAGATGATGATGATGATATCATGATGAGATGATGATGATGATGATGATATCAAGATGAGATGATGATGATGATGATGATATCATGATGATGATATCATGATGATGATATCATGATGAGATGATGATATAATGATGAGATGATAATATCATGATGAGATGATGATGTTGATGATGATGATGATGATGATGATGATGATGATGATGATGATGATGATGATATCATGATGATGATATCATTATGAGATGATGTTGATGATGATGATGATGATGATGATGATGATGATGATGATATCATGATGATGATATCATGATGAGATGATGATGATGATATCATGATGAGATGATGATGATGATGATATCATGATGAGATGATGATGATATCATGATGATGATATCATGATATCATGATGATGAGATGATGATGATGATGATGATGATGATGATGATGATGATGATGATATCATGATGAGATGATGATGATGATATCATGATGAGATGATGATGATGATGATGATGATGATATCATGATGAGATGATGATGATGATGATGATATCATGATGATAATATCATGATGAGATGATGATGATGATATCATGATGATGATATCATGATGAGATGATGATGATGATATCATGATGATGATATCATGATGAGATGATGATGATGATGATGATGATGATGATGATGATGATGATGATGATGATATCATGATGATGATATCATGATGAGATGATGATGATGATGATGATGATGATATCATGATGATGATATCATGATGAGATGATGATGATGATATCATGATGATGATATCATGATGAGATTATGATGATATCATGATGATGATATCATGATGAGATGATGATATCATGATGATGATGATGATGATGATGATGATGATGATGTTGATATGATGATGATATGATGATGAGATGATGATATCATGATATCATGATGAGATTATGATGATATCATGATGATGATATCATGATGAGATGATGATGATGATGATGATGATGATGATGATGATGATGATGTTGATTTGATGATGATATGATGATGAGATGATGATGATGATATCATGATGAGATGATGATGATATCATGATGATGATATCATGATGATGATATCATGATGATGATATCATGATGATGAGATGATGATGATGATGATGATGATGATGATGATGATATCATGATGAGATGATGATGATGATATCATGATGAGATGATGATGATGATGATGATATCATGATGAGATGATGATGATGATGATGATGATGATGATAATATCATGATGAGATGATGATGATGATGATGATGATGATGATGATGATGATGATGATGATGATATCATGATGATGATATCATGATGATGATATCATGATGATGATATCATGATGAGATGATGATATAATGATGAGATGATAATATCATGATGAGATGATGATGATGATGATGATGATGATATCATGATGATGAAATCATGATGAGATGATGGTGATGATGATGATGATGATGATGATGATGATGATGATGATGATATCATCATGATGATATCATGATGAGATGATGATGATGATGATGATATCATGATGAGATGATGATGATGATGATGATGATGATATCATGATGATGATATCATGATGATGATGATGATGATGATGATGATGATGATATCATGATGAGATGATGAAGATGATGATGATGATGATGATGATATCATGATGAGATGATGAAGATGATGATGATATCATGATGATGATATCATGATGATGATATCATGATGAGATGATGATGATGATGATGATGATGATGATGATGATGATGATGATGATATCATGATGATGATATCATGATGAGATGATGATGATGATGATGATGATGATATCATGATGATGATATCATGATGAGATGATGATGATGATGATGATGATGATGATGATGATATCTTGATGATGATGATGATGATGATGATGATGATATCATGATGAGATGATGATATAATGATGAGATGATAATATCATGATGAGATGATGATGTTGATGATGATGATGATGATGATGATGATGATGATGATGATGATATCATGATGATGATATCATGATGAGATGATGTTGATGATGATGATGATGATGATATCATGATGATATCATGATGATGAGATGATGATGATGATGATGATGATGATGATGATGATATCATGATGAGATGATGATGATGATATCATGATGAGATGATGATGATGATGATGATGATATCATGATGAGATGATGATGATGATGATGATATCATGATGATAATATCATGATGAGATGATGATGATGATATCATGATGATGATATCATGATGAGATGATGATGATGATGATGATGATATCATGATGATGATATCATGATGAGATGATGATGATGATGATGATGATGATGATGATATCATGATGATGATATCATGATGAGATGATGATGATGATGATGATGATGATGATGATGATGATGATATCATGATGATGATATCATGATGAGATGATGATGATGATATCATGATGAGATGATGATGATATCATGATGATGATATCATGATGAGATTATGATGATATCATGATGATGATATCATGATGAGATGATGATGATGATATCATGATGATGATGATGATGATGATGATGATGTTGATATGATGATGATATGATGATGAGATGATGATGATGATGATGATGATGATATCATGATGATGATATCATGATGATGATGATGATGATATCATGATGAGATGATGATGATGATGATGATGATGATGATATCATGATGAGATGATGAAGATGATGATGATGATGATATCATGATGATGATATCATGATGATGATGATGATGATATCATGATGAGATGATGATGATGATGATGATGATGATGATGATATCATGATGATGATATCATGATGATTATATCATGATGATGATATCATGATGGTGATGATGATGATGATGACGATGATGATGATGATGATATCATCATGATGATATCATGATGAGATGATGATGATGATGATGATGATGATGATGATGATGATGATGATATCATGATGAGATGATGATGATGATGATGATGATATCATGATGATGATATCATGATGATGATGATGATGATGATGATGATGATGATGATGATATCATGATGAGATGATGATGATGATGATGATGATGATGATGATATCATGATGAGATGATGAAGATGATGATGATATCATGATGATGATATCATGATGATGATATCATGATGAGATGATGATGATGATGATGATAATGATGATGATGATGATGATGATGATGATGATATCATGATGATGATATCATGATGAGATGATGATGATGATGATGATGATGATATCATGATGATGATATCATGATGAGATGATGATGATGATGATGATGATGATGATGATGATGATATCATGATGATGATATCATGATGATGATATCATGATGAGATGATGATATAATGATGAGATGATAATATCATGATGAGATGATGATGTTGATGATGATGATGATGATGATGATGATGATGATATCATGATGATGATATCATGATGAGATGATGTTGATGATGATGATGATGATGATGATGATATCATGATGATATCATGATGATGAGATGATGATGATGATGATGATGATGATGATGATGATGATGATGATGATGATGATATCATGATGAGATGATGATGATGATATCATGATGAGATGATGATGATGATGATTATGATATCATGATGAGATGATGATGATGATGATGATATCATGATGATAATATCATGATGAGATGATGATGATGATATCATGATGATGATATCATGATGAGATGATGATGATGATGATGATGATGATGATATCATGATGATGATATCATGATGAGATGATGATGATGATGATGATGATGATGATGATGATATCATGATGATGATATCATGATGAGATGATGATGATGATGATGATGATGATATCATGATGATGATATCATGATGAGATGATGATGATGATATCATGATGAGATGATGATGATATCATGATGATGATATCATGATGAGATTATGATGATATCATGATGATGATATCATGATGAGATGATGATGATGATATCATGATGATGATGATGATGATGTTGATATGATGATGATATGATGATGAGATGATGATGATGATGATATCATGATATCATGATGAGATTATGATGATATCCTGATGATGATATCATGATGAGATGATGTTGATATGATGATGATATGATGATGAGATGATGATGATGATATCATGATGAGATGATGATGATATCATGATGATGATATCATGATGATGATATCATGATGATGTTATCATGATGATGATATCATGATGATGAGATGATGATGATGATGATGATGATGATATCATGATGAGATGATGATGATGATATCATGATGAGATGATGATGATGATGATGATATCATGATGAGATGATGATGATGATGATGATGATGATATCATGATGATAATATCATGATGAGATGATGATGATGATGATGATGATATCATGATGATGATATCATGATGATGATATCATGATGATGATATCATGATGAGATGATGATATAATGATGAGATGATAATATCATGATGAGATGATGATGATGATGATGATGATGATGATATCATGATGATGAAATCATGATGAGATGATGGTGATATCATCATGATGATATCATGATGAGATGATGATGATGATGATGATGATGATGATGATGATGATGATGATGATATCATGATGAGATGATGATGATGATGATGATGATGATATCATGATGATGATATCATGATGATGATGATGATGATGATGATGATGATGATATCATGATGAGATGATGATGATGATGATGATGATGATGATGATGATGATATCATGATGAGATGATGAAGATGATGATGATATCATGATGATGATATCATGATGATGATATCATGATGATGATATCATGATGATGATATCATGATGAGATGATGATGATGATGATGATGATGATGATGATGATGATGATGATGATATCATGATGATGATATCATGATGAGATGATGATGATGATGATGATGATGATGATGATGATGATGATGATATCATGATGATGATATCATGATGAGATGATGATGATGATGATGATGATGATGATGATATCATGATGATGATATCATGATGATGATATCATGATGATGATATCATGATGAGATGATGATATAATGATGAGATGATAATATCATGATGAGATGATGATGTTGATGATGATGATGATGATGATGATGATATCATGATGATGATATCATGATGAGATGATGTTGATGATGATGATGATGATGATGATATCATGATGATGATATCATGATGAGATGATGATGATGATATCATGATGAGATGATGATAATGATGATGATATCATGATGAGATGATGATGATATCATGATGATGATATCATGATATCATGATGATGAGATGATGATGATGATGATGATGATGATGATGATGATGATGATATCATGATGAGATGATGATGATGATATCATGATGAGATGATGATGATGATGATGATATCATGATGAGATGATGATGATGATGATGATATCATGATGATGATATCATGATGAGATGATGATATAATGATGAGATGATAATATCATGATGAGATGATGATGTTGATGATGATGATGATGATGATGATGATGATGATGATGATATCATGATGATGATATCATGATGATGATATCATTATGAGATGATGTTGATGATAATGATGATGATGATGATGATGATGATGATGATATCATGATGATGATATCATGATGAGATGATGATGATGATATCATGATGAGATGATGATGATGATGATGATATCATGATGAGATGATGATGATATCATGATGATGATATCATGATATCATGATGATGAGATGATGATGATGATGATGATGATGATGATGATGATGATGATGATGATGATGATATCATGATGAGATGATGATGATGATATCATGATGAGATGATGATGATGATGATTATGATATCATGATGAGATGATGATGATGATGATGATATCATGATGATGATATCATGATGATGATATCATGATGAGATGATGATATAATGATGAGATGATAATATCATGATGAGATGATGATGTTGATGATGATGATGATGATGATGATGATGATGATGATGATATCATGATGATGATATCATTATGAGATGATGTTGATGATGATGATGATGATGATGATGATATCATGATGATGATATCATGATGAGATGATGATGATGATATCATGATGAGATGATGATGATGATGATATCATGATGAGATGATGATGATATCATGATGATGATATCATGATATCATGATGATGAGATGATGATGATGATGATGATGATGATGATGATGATGATGATGATGATGATGATGATGTTGATATGATGATGATATGATGATGAGATGATGATGATGATATCATGATGAGATGATGATGATATCATGATGATGATATCATGATGATGATATCATGATGATGTTATCATGATGATGATATCATGATGATGAGATGATGATGATGATGATGATGATGATATCATGATGAGATGATGATGATGATATCATGATGAGATGATGATGATGATGATGATATCATGATGAGATGATGATGATGATGATGATGATGATATCATGATGATAATATCATGATGAGATGATGATGATGATGATGATGATGATGATGATATCATGATGATGATATCATGATGATGATATCATGATGATGATATCATGATGAGATGATGATATAATGATGAGATGATAATATCATGATGAGATGATGATGATGATGATGATGATGATATCATGATGATGAAATCATGATGAGATGATGGTGATATCATCATGATGATATCATGATGAGATGATGATGATGATGATGATGATGATGATGATGATATCATGATGAGATGATGATGATGATGATGATGATGATGATATCATGATGATGATATCATGATGATGATGATGATGATGATGATGATGATGATGATATCATGATGAGATGATGATGATGATGATGATGATGATGATATCATGATGAGATGATGAAGATGATGATGATATCATGATGATGATATCATGATGATGATATCATGATGATGATATCATGATGAGATGATGATGATGATGATGATGATGATGATGATGATGATGATGATGATGATGATATCATGATGATGATATCATGATGAGATGATGATGATGATGATGATGATGATGATGATGATGATATCATGATGATGATATCATGATGAGATGATGATGATGATGATGATGATGATGATGATATCATGATGATGATATCATGATGATGATATCATGATGATGATATCATGATGAGATGATGATATAATGATGAGATGATAATATCATGATGAGATGATGATGTTGATGATGATGATGATGATGATGATGATGATATCATGATGATGATATCATGATGAGATGATGTTGATGATGATGATGATGATGATGATGATATCATGATGATGATATCATGATGAGATGATGATGATGATATCATGATGAGATGATGATGATGATGATGATGATATCATGATGAGATGATGATGATATCATGATGATGATATCATGATATCATGATGATGAGATGATGATGATGATGATGATGATGATGATGATATCATGATGAGATGATGATGATGATATCATGATGAGATGATGATGATGATGATGATGATGATATCATGATGAGATGATGATGATGATGATGATATCATGATGATGATATCATGATGAGATGATGATATAATGATGAGATGATAATATCATGATGAGATGATGATGTTGATGATGATGATGATGATGATGATGATGATGATGATGATATCATGATGATGATATCATTATGAGATGATGTTGATGATAATGATGATGATGATGATGATGATGATGATGATGATGATGATGATATCATGATGATGATATCATGATGAGATGATGATGATGATATCATGATGAGATGATGATGATGATGATGATATCATGATGAGATGATGATGATATCATGATGATGATATCATGATATCATGATGATGAGATGATGATGATGATGATGATGATGATGATGATGATGATGATGATGATGATGATATCATGATGAGATGATGATGATGATATCATGATGAGATGATGATGATGATGATGATGATGATATCATGATGAGATGATGATGATGATGATGATATCATGATGATGATATCATGATGATGATATCATGATGAGATGATGATATAATGATGAGATGATAATATCATGATGAGATGATGATGTTGATGATGATGATGATGATGATGATGATGATGATGATATCATGATGATGATATCATTATGAGATGATGTTGATGATGATGATGATGATGATGATGATGATGATGATGATGATATCATGATGATGATATCATGATGAGATGATGATGATGATGATATCATGATGAGATGATGATGATGATGATATCATGATGAGATGATGATGATATCATGATGATGATATCATGATATCATGATGATGAGATGATGATGATGATGATGATGATGATGATGATGATATCATGATGATGATATCATGATGATGATATCATGATGAGATGATGATATAATGATGAGATGATAATATCATGATGAGATGATGATGTTGATGATAATGATGATGATGATGATGATATCATGATGATGATATCATGATGAGATGATGATGTTGATGATGATGATGATGATGATGATGATGATGATGATGATGATGATGATGATGATGATGATGATGATGATATCATGATGAGATGATGATGATGATATCATGATGAGATGATGATGATGATGATGATGATATCATGATGAGATGATGATGATGATGATGATATCATGATGATAATATCATGATGAGATGATGATGATGATATCATGATGATGATATCATGATGAGATGATGATGATGATGATGATGATATCATGATGATGATATCATGATGAGATGATGATGATGATGATGATGATGATGATGATGATGATGATGATGATGATATCATGATGATGATATCATGATGAGATGATGATGATGATGATGATGATGATGATATCATGATGATGATATCATGATGAGATGATGATGATGATATCATGATGAGATGATGATGATATCATGATGATGATATCATGATGAGATTATGATGATATCATGATGATGATATCATGATGAGATGATGATGATGATATCATGATGATGATGATGATGATGATGATGTTGATATGATGATGATATGATGATGAGATGATGATGATGATATCATGATATCATGATGAGATTATGATGATATCATGATGATGATATCATGATGATATGATGATGATGATGATGATGATGATGATGATGATGATGATGATGATGATGATGATGTTGATATGATGATGATATGATGATGAGATGATGATGATGATATCATGATGAGATGATGATGATATCATGATGATGATATCATGATGATGATATCATGATGATGTTATCATGATGATGATATCATGATGATGAGATGATGATGATGATGATGATGATATCATGATGAGATGATGATGATGATATCATGATGAGATGATGATGATGATGATGATATCATGATGAGATGATGATGATGATGATGATGATGATGATATCATGATGATAATATCATGATGAGATGATGATGATGATGATGATGATGATGATGATGATGATATCATGATGATGATATCATGATGATGATATCATGATGAGATGATGATATAATGATGAGATGATAATATCATGATGAGATGATGATGATGATGATGATATCATGATGAGATGATGATGATGATGATGATGATATCATGATGATGAAATCATGATGAGATGATGGTGATGATGATGATGATGATGATGATGATGATGATGATGATGATGATATCATCATGATGATATCATGATGAGATGATGATGATGATGATGATGATGATGATGATGATATCATGATGAGATGATGATGATGATGATGATGATGATGATGATATCATGATGATGATATCATGATGATGATGATGATGATGATGTGAATGATGATGATATCATGATGAGATGATGATGATGATGATGATGATGATGATGATGATGATATCATGATGAGATGATGAAGATGATGATGATATCATGATGATGATATCATGATGATGATATCATGATGAGATGATGATGATGATGATGATGATGATGATGATATCATGATGATGATATCATGATGATGATATCATGATGAGATGATGATGATGATGATGATGATGATATCATGATGATGATATCATGATGAGATGATGATGATGATGATGATGATGATGATGATATCATGATGATGATATCATGATGATGATATCATGATGAGATGATGATATAATGATGAGATGATAATATCATGATGAGATGATGATGTTGATGATGATGATGATGATGATGATATCATGATGATGATATCATGATGAGATGATGTTGATGATGATGATGATGATGATGATATCATGATGATGATATCATGATGAGATGACGATGATGATATCATGATGAGATGATGATGATGATGATGATGATATCATGATGAGATGATGATGATATCATGATGATGATATCATGATATCATGATGATGAGATGATGATGATGATGATGATGATGATATCATGATGAGATGATGATGATGATATCATGATGAGATGATGATGATGATGATGATGATATCATGATGAGATGATGATGATGATGATGATATCATGATGATGATATCATGATGATGATATCATGATGAGATGATGATATAATGATGAGATGATAATATCATGATGAGATGATGATGTTGATGATGATGATGATGATGATGATGATGATGATGATGATGATGATGATGATATCATGATGATGATATCATTATGAGATGATGTTGATGATGATGATGATGATGATGATGATGATGATGATGATGATGATGATATCATGATGATGATATCATGATGAGATGATGATGATGATATCATGATGAGATGATGATGATGATGATATCATGATGAGATGATGATGATATCATGATGATGATATCATGATATCATGATGATGAGATGATGATGATGATGATGATGATGATGATGATGATGATGATGATATCATGATGAGATGATGATGATGATATCATGATGAGATGATGATGATGATGATGATGATGATGATATCATGATGAGATGATGTTGATGATATCATGATGATAATATCATGATGAGATGATGATGATGATATCATGATGAGATGATGATGATGATGATGATGATGATGATGATATCATGATGATGATATCATGATGAGATGATGATGATGATGATGATGATGATATCATGATGATGATATCATGATGAGATGATGATGATGATATCATGATGATGATATAATGATGAGATGATGTTGATGATGATGATGATGATGATGATGATGATGATATCATGATGATGATATCATGATGAGATGATGATGATGATGATGATGATATCATGATGATGATATCATGATGAGATGATGATGATGATATCATGATGAGATGATGATGATATCATGATGATGATATCATGATGAGATTATGATGATATCATGATGATGATATCATGATGAGATGATGATGATGATATGATGATGATGATGATGATGATGATGATGATGATGTTGATATGATGATGATATGATGATGAGATGATGATGATGATATCATGATGATGATGATGATGATGATGTTGATATGATGATGATATGATGATGAGATGATGATGATGATATCATGATATCATGATGATGATATCATGATGAGATTATGATGATATCATGATGATGATATCATGATGAGATGATGATGATGATATCATGATGATGATGATGATGATGATGATGATGATGATGTTGATATGATGATGATATGATGATGAGATGATGATGATGATATCATGATTTGATGATGATGATATCATGATGATGATATCATGATGATGTTATCATGATGATGATATCATGATGATGAGATGATGATGATGATGATGATGATGATGATGATGATGATATCATGATGAGATGATGATGATGATATCATGATGAGATGATGATGATGATGATATCATGATGAGATGATGATGATGATGATGATGATGATGATGATGATGATGATGATATCATGATGATAATATCATGATGAGATGATGATGATGATGATGATGATGATGATGATGATATCATGATGATGATATCATGATGATGATATCATGATGATGATATAATGATGAGATGATGATATAATGATGAGATGATAATATCATGATGAGATGATGATGATGATGATGATGATGATGATGATGATGATGATGATGATATCATGATGATGATATCATGATGAGATGATGATGATGATATCATGATATCATGATGATGATATCATGATGAGATTATGATGATATCATGATGATGATATAATGATGAGATGATGATGATGATATCATGATGAGATGATGTTGATGATGATGATGATGATGATGATGATATCATGATGATGATATCATGATGAGATGATGATGATGATATCATGATGAGATGATGATGATGATGATGATATCATGATGAGATGATGATGATATCATGATGATGATATCATGATGATGAGATGATGATGATGATGATGATGATGATGATGATGATGATATCATGATGAGATGATGATGATGATATCATGATGAGATGATGATGATGATGATGATGATGATATCATGATGAGATGATGATGATGATATCATGATGATGATGATATCATGATGATGATATCATGATGAGATGATGATATAATGATGAGATGATAATATCATGATGAGATGATGATGTTGATGATGATGATGATGATGATGATGATGATGATGATATCATGATGATGATATCATTATGAGATGATGTTGATGATGATGATGATGATGATGATGATGATGATGATGATATCATGATGATGATATCATGATGAGATGATGATGATGATATCATGATGAGATGATGATGATGATGATATCATGATGAGATGATGATGATATCATGATGATGATATCATGATATCATGATGATGAGATGATGATGATGATGATGATGATGATGATATCATGATGAGATGATGATGATGATATCATGATGAGATGATGATGATGATGATGATGATGATGATATCATGATGAGATGATGATGATGATATCATGATGATAATATCATGATGAGATGATGATGATGATATCATGATGATGATATCATGATGATGATGATGTTGATATGATGATGATATGATAATGAGATGATGATGATGATATCATGATATCATGATGAGATTATGATGATATCATGATGATGATATCATGATGAGATGATGATGATGATGATGATGATGATGATGATGATGATGATGATGATGATGATGATGATGATGATGTTGATATGATGATGATATGATGATGAGATGATGATGATGATATCATGATGAGATGATGATGATATCATGATGATGATATCATGATGATGATATCATGATGATGTTATCATGATGATGATATCATGATGATGAGATGATGATGATGATGATGATGATGATGATGATATCATGATGAGATGATGATGATGATATCATGATGAGATGATGATGATGATGATGATATCATGATGAGATGATGATGATGATGATGATGATATCATGATGATAATATCATGATGAGATGATGATGATGATGATGATGATGATGATGATGATGATGATGATATCATGATGATGATATCATGATGATGATATCATGATGAGATGATGATATAATGATGAGATGATAATATCATGATGAGATGATGATGATGATGATGATATCATGATGAGATGATGATGATGATGATGATGATATCATGATGATGAAATCATGATGAGATGATGGTGATGATGATGATGATGATGATGATGATGATGATGATGATGATATCATCATGATGATATCATGATGAGATGATGATGATGATGATGATGATGATGATATCATGATGAGATGATGATGATGATGATGATGATGATATCATGATGATGATATCATGATGATGATGATGATGATGATGTGAATGATGATGATATCATGATGAGATGATGATGATGATGATGATGATGATGATGATATCATGATGAGATGATGAAGATGATGATGATATCATGATGATGATATCATGATGATGATATCATGATGAGATGATGATGATGATGATGATGATGATGATGATGATGATATCATGATGATGATATCATGATGAGATGATGATGATGATGATGATGATGATATCATGATGATGATATCATGATGATGATATCATGATGAGATGATGATGATGATGATGATGATGATGATGATGATATCATGATTTGATGATGATGATATCATGATGATGATATCATGATGATGTTATCATGATGATGATATCATGATGATGAGATGATGATGATGATGATGATGATGATGATGATGATGATATCATGATGAGATGATGATGATGATATCATGATGAGATGATGATGATGATGATATCATGATGAGATGATGATGATGATGATGATGATGATGATGATGATATCATGATGATAATATCATGATGAGATGATGATGATGATGATGATGATGATGATATCATGATGATGATATCATGATGATGATATCATGATGATGATATAATGATGAGATGATGATATAATGATGAGATGATAATATCATGATGAGATGATGATGATGATGATGATGATGATGATGATGATGATGATGATATCATGATGATGATATCATGATGAGATGATGATGATGATATCATGATATCATGATGATGATATCATGATGAGATTATGATGATATCATGATGATGATATAATGATGAGATGATGATGATGATATCATGATGAGATGATGTTGATGATGATGATGATGATGATGATGATATCATGATGATGATATCATGATGAGATGATGATATCATGATGAGATGATGATGATGATGATGATATCATGATGAGATGATGATGATATCATGATGATGATATCATGATGATGAGATGATGATGATGATGATGATGATGATGATGATGATGATGATGATATCATGATGAGATGATGATGATGATATCATGATGAGATGATGATGATGATGATGATGATATCATGATGAGATGATGATGATGATGATGATATCATGATGATGATATCATGATGATGATATCATGATGAGATGATGATATAATGATGAGATGATAATATCATGATGAGAGGATGATGTTGATGATGATGATGATGATGATGATGATGATGATGATGATGATATCATGATGATGATATCATTATGAGATGATGTTGATGATGATGATGATGATGATGATGATGATGATGATGATATCATGATGATGATATCATGATGAGATGATGATGATGATATCATGATGAGATGATGATGATGATGATATCATGATGAGATGATGATGATATCATGATGATGATATCATGATATCATGATGATGAGATGATGATGATGATGATGATGATGATGATGATATCATGATGAGATGATGATGATGATATCATGATGAGATGATGATGATGATGATGATGATGATGATGATATCATGATGAGATGATGATGATGATATCATGATGATAATATCATGATGAGATGATGATGATGATATCATGATGATGATATCATGATGATGATGATGTTGATATGATGATGATATCATGATGATGATATCATGATGAGATGATGATGATGATGATGATGATGATATCATGATGATGATATCATGATGAGATGATGATGATGATATCATGATGATGATATAATGATGAGATGATGTTGATGATGATGATGATGATGATGATGATGATGATGATGATGATGATGATATCATGATGAGATGATGATGATGATGATGATATCATGATGATGATATCATGATGAGATGATGATGATGATATCATGATGAGATGATGATGATATCATGATGATGATATCATGATGAGATTATGATGATATCATGATGAGATGATGATGATGATGATGATGATGATATCATGATGATGATATCATGATGAGATGATGATGATGATGATGATGATGATGATGATGATGATATCATGATGATGATATCATGATGAGATGATGATATAATGATGAGATGATAATATCATGATGAGATGATGATGTTGATGATGATGATGATGATGATGATGATGATATCATGATGATGATATCATGATGAGATGATGTTGATGATGATGATGATGATGATGATGATATCATGATGATGATATCATGATGAGATGACGATGATGATATCATGATGAGATGATGATGATGATGATGATATCATGATGAGATGATGATGATATCATGATGATGATATCATGATATCATGATGATGAGATGATGATGATGATGATGATGATGATGATGATGATGATGATGATATCATGATGAGATGATGATGATGATATCATGATGAGATGATGATGATGATGATGATATCATGATGATGATATCATGATGATGATATCATGATGAGATGATGATATAATGATGAGATGATAATATCATGATGAGATGATGATGTTGATGATGATGATGATGATGATGATGATGATGATGATGATGATGATGATGATATCATGATGATGATATCATTATGAGATGATGTTGATGATGATGATGATGATGATGATGATGATGATGATGATGATATCATGATGATGATATCATGATGAGATGATGATGATGATATCATGATGAGATGATGATGATGATGATATCATGATGAGATGATGATGATATCATGATGATGATATCATGATATCATGATGATGAGATGATGATGATGATGATGATGATGATGATGATGATGATGATGATGATATCATGATGAGATGATGATGATGATATCATGATGAGATGATGATGATGATGATGATGATGATGATGATGATATCATGATGAGATGATGATGATGATATCATGATGATAATATCATGATGAGATGATGATGATGATATCATGATGATGATATCATGATGAGATGATGATGATGATGATGATGATATCATGATGATGATATCATGATGAGATGATGATGATGATGATGATGATATCATGATGATGATATCATGATGAGATGATGATGATGATATCATGATGATGATATAATGATGAGATGATGTTGATGATGATGATGATGATGATGATGATGATATCATGATGATGATATCATGATGAGATGATGATGATGATGATATCATGATGATGATATCATGATGAGATGATGATGATGATATCATGATGAGATGATGATGATATCATGATGATGATATCATGATGAGATTATGATGATATCATGATGATGATATCATGATGAGATGATGATGATGATATGATGATGATGATGATGATGATGATGATGTTGATATGATGATGATATGATGATGAGATGATGATGATGATATCATGATGATGATGATGATGATGATGTTGATATGATGATGATATGATGATGAGATGATGATGATGATATCATGATATCATGATGATGATATCATGATGAGATTATGATGATATCATGATGATGATATCATGATGAGATGATGATGATGATATCATGATGATGATGATGATGATGATGATGATGATGATGATGTTGATATGATGATGATATGATGATGAGATGATGATGATGATATCATGATGAGATGATGATGATATCATGATGATGATATCATGATGATGATATCATGATGATGTTATCATGATGATGATATCATGATGATGAGATGATGATGATGATGATGATGATGATATCATGATGAGATGATGATGATGATATCATGATGAGATGATGATGATGATGATGATATCATGATGAGATGATGATGATGATGATGATGATGATATCATGATGATAATATCATGATGAGATGATGATGATGATGATGATGATGATGATATCATGATGATGATGATGATGATGATGTTGATATGATGATGATATGATGATGAGATGATGATGATGATATCATGATGAGATGATGATGATATCATGATGATGATATCATGATGATGATATCATGATGATGTTATCATGATGATGATATCATGATGATGAGATGATGATGATGATGATGATGATGATATCATGATGAGATGATGATGATGATATCATGATGAGATGATGATGATGATGATGATATCATGATGAGATGATGATGATGATGATGATGATGATATCATGATGATAATATCATGATGAGATGATGATGATGATGATGATGATGATGATGATATCATGATGATGATATCATGATGATGATATCATGATGAGATGATGATATAATGATGAGATGATAATATCATGATGAGATGATGATGATGATGATGATGATGATATCATGATGATGAAATCATGATGAGATGATGGTGATATCATCATGATGATATCATGATGAGATGATGATGATGATGATGATGATGATGATGATGATATCATGATGAGATGATGATGATGATGATGATGATGATGATATCATGATGATGATATCATGATGATGATGATGATGATGATGATGATGATGATGATATCATGATGAGATGATGATGATGATGATGATGATGATGATATCATGATGAGATGATGAAGATGATGATGATATCATGATGATGATATCATGATGATGATATCATGATGATGATATCATGATGAGATGATGATGATGATGATGATGATGATGATGATGATGATGATGATGATGATGATATCATGATGATGATATCATGATGAGATGATGATGATGATGATGATGATGATGATGATGATGATATCATGATGATGATATCATGATGAGATGATGATGATGATGATGATGATGATATCATGATGATGATATCATGATGATGATATCATGATGATGATATCATGATGAGATGATGATATAATGATGAGATGATAATATCATGATGAGATGATGATGTTGATGATGATGATGATGATGATGATGATGATATCATGATGATGATATCATGATGAGATGATGTTGATGATGATGATGATGATGATGATGATATCATGATGATGATATCATGATGAGATGATGATGATGATATCATGATGAGATGATGATGATGATGATGATGATATCATGATGAGATGATGATGATATCATGATGATGATATCATGATATCATGATGATGAGATGATGATGATGATGATGATGATGATGATATCATGATGAGATGATGATGATGATATCATGATGAGATGATGATGATGATGATGATGATGATATCATGATGAGATGATGATGATGATGATGATATCATGATGATGATATCATGATGAGATGATGATATAATGATGAGATGATAATATCATGATGAGATGATGATGTTGATGATGATGATGATGATGATGATGATGATGATGATGATGATGATGATATCATGATGATGATATCATTATGAGATGATGTTGATGATAATGATGATGATGATGATGATGATGATGATGATGATGATATCATGATGATGATATCATGATGAGATGATGATGATGATATCATGATGAGATGATGATGATGATGATGATATCATGATGAGATGATGATGATATCATGATGATGATATCATGATATCATGATGATGAGATGATGATGATGATGATGATGATGATGATGATGATGATGATGATATCATGATGAGATGATGATGATGATATCATGATGAGATGATGATGATGATGATGATGATGATATCATGATGAGATGATGATGATGATGATGATATCATGATGATGATATCATGATGATGATATCATGATGAGATGATGATATAATGATGAGATGATAATATCATGATGAGATGATGATGTTGATGATGATGATGATGATGATGATGATGATGATGATGATGATATCATGATGATGATATCATTATGAGATGATGTTGATGATGATGATGATGATGATGATGATGATGATGATGATGATGATATCATGATGATGATATCATGATGAGATGATGATGATGATATCATGATGAGATGATGATGATGATGATATCATGATGAGATGATGATGATATCATGATGATGATATCATGATATCATGATGATGAGATGATGATGATGATGATGATGATGATGATGATGATATCATGATGATGATATCATGATGATGATATCATGATGAGATGATGATATAATGATGAGATGATAATATCATGATGAGATGATGATGTTGATGATGATGATGATGATGATGATGATATCATGATGATGATATCATGATGAGATGATGATGAGATGATGATGATGATATCATGATGAGATGATGATGATATCATGATGATGATATCATGATGATGATATCATGATGATGTTATCATGATGATGATATCATGATGATGAGATGATGATGATGATGATGATGATGATATCATGATGAGATGATGATGATGATATCATGATGAGATGATGATGATGATGATGATATCATGATGAGATGATGATGATGATGATGATGATGATATCATGATGATAATATCATGATGAGATGATGATGATGATGATGATGATGATGATATCATGATGATGATATCATGATGATGATATCATGATGATGATATCATGATGAGATGATGATATAATGATGAGATGATAATATCATGATGAGATGATGATGATGATGATGATGATGATATCATGATGATGAAATCATGATGAGATGATGGTGATATCATCATGATGATATCATGATGAGATGATGATGATGATGATGATGATGATGATGATGATATCATGATGAGATGATGATGATGATGATGATGATGATGATATCATGATGATGATATCATGATGATGATGATGATGATGATGATGATGATGATGATATCATGATGAGATGATGATGATGATGATGATGATGATGATGATATCATGATGAGATGATGAAGATGATGATGATATCATGATGATGATATCATGATGATGATATCATGATGATGATATCATGATGAGATGATGATGATGATGATGATGATGATGATGATGATGATGATGATGATGATGATGATGATGATATCATGATGATGATATCATGATGAGATGATGATGATGATGATGATGATGATGATGATATCATGATGATGATATCATGATGAGATGATGATGATGATGATGATGATGATGATGATGATATCATGATGATGATATCATGATGATGATATCATGATGATGATATCATGATGAGATGATGATATAATGATGAGATGATAATATCATGATGAGATGATGATGTTGATGATGATGATGATGATGATGATGATGATATCATGATGATGATATCATGATGAGATGATGTTGATGATGATGATGATGATGATGATGATATCATGATGATGATATCATGATGAGATGATGATGATGATATCATGATGAGATGATGATGATGATGATGATGATATCATGATGAGATGATGATGATATCATGATGATGATATCATGATATCATGATGATGAGATGATGATGATGATGATGATGATGATGATATCATGATGAGATGATGATGATGATATCATGATGAGATGATGATGATGATGATGATGATGATATCATGATGAGATGATGATGATGATGATGATATCATGATGATGATATCATGATGAGATGATGATATAATGATGAGATGATAATATCATGATGAGATGATGATGTTGATGATGATGATGATGATGATGATGATGATGATGATGATGATGATGATATCATGATGATGATATCATTATGAGATGATGTTGATGATAATGATGATGATGATGATGATGATGATGATGATGATGATGATATCATGATGATGATATCATGATGAGATGATGATGATGATATCATGATGAGATGATGATGATGATGATGATATCATGATGAGATGATGATGATATCATGATGATGATATCATGATATCATGATGATGAGATGATGATGATGATGATGATGATGATGATGATGATGATGATGATATCATGATGAGATGATGATGATGATATCATGATGAGATGATGATGATGATGATGATGATGATATCATGATGAGATGATGATGATGATGATGATATCATGATGATGATATCATGATGATGATATCATGATGAGATGATGATATAATGATGAGATGATAATATCATGATGAGATGATGATGTTGATGATGATGATGATGATGATGATGATGATGATGATGATGATGATATCATGATGATGATATCATTATGAGATGATGTTGATGATGATGATGATGATGATGATGATGATGATGATGATGATATCATGATGATGATATCATGATGAGATGATGATGATGATATCATGATGAGATGATGATGATGATGATATCATGATGAGATGATGATGATATCATGATGATGATATCATGATATCATGATGATGAGATGATGATGATGATGATGATGATGATGATGATGATATCATGATGATGATATCATGATGATGATATCATGATGAGATGATGATATAATGATGAGATGATAATATCATGATGAGATGATGATGTTGATGATGATGATGATGATGATGATGATATCATGATGATGATATCATGATGAGATGATGATGTTGATGATGATGATGATGATGATGATGATGATGATGATGATGATGATGATGATGATGATGATATCATGATGAGATGATGATGATGATATCATGATGAGATGATGATGATGATGATGATGATATCATGATGAGATGATGATGATGATGATGATATCATGATGATAATATCATGATGAGATGATGATGATGATATCATGATGATGATATCATGATGAGATGATGATGATGATGATGATGATATCATGATGATGATATCATGATGAGATGATGATGATGATGATGATGATATCATGATGATGATATCATGATGAGATGATGATGATGATGATGATGATGATGATGATGATGATGATGATATCATGATGATGATATCATGATGAGATGATGATGATGATGATGATGATATCATGATGATGATATCATGATGAGATGATGATGATGATATCATGATGAGATGATGATGATATCATGATGATGATATCATGATGAGATTATGATGATATCATGATGATGATATCATGATGAGATGATGATGATGATATCATGATGATGATGATGATGATGATGATGTTGATATGATGATGATATGATGATGAGATGATGATGATGATATCATGATGAGATGATGATGATATCATGATGATGATATCATGATGATGATATCATGATGATGTTATCATGATGATGATATCATGATGATGAGATGATGATGATGATGATGATGATGATGATATCATGATGAGATGATGATGATGATATCATGATGAGATGATGATGATGATGATGATATCATGATGAGATGATGATGATGATGATGATGATATCATGATGATAATATCATGATGAGATGATGATGATGATGATGATGATGATGATGATGATGATATCATGATGATGATATCATGATGATGATATCATGATGAGATGATGATATAATGATGAGATGATAATATCATGATGAGATGATGATGATGATGATGATATCATGATGAGATGATGATGATGATGATGATGATATCATGATGATGAAATCATGATGAGATGATGGTGATGATGATGATGATGATGATGATGATGATGATGATGATGATGATATCATCATGATGATATCATGATGAGATGATGATGATGATGATGATGATGATGATATCATGATGAGATGATGATGATGATGATGATGATGATGATGATGATATCATGATGATGATATCATGATGATGATGATGATGATGATGTGAATGATGATGATATCATGATGAGATGATGATGATGATGATGATGATGATGATGATGATATCATGATGAGATGATGAAGATGATGATGATATCATGATGATGATATCATGATGATGATATCATGATGAGATGATGATGATGATGATGATGATGATGATGATGATGATGATGATATCATGATGATGATATCATGATGAGATGATGATGATGATGATGATGATGATATCATGATGATGATATCATGATGATGATATCATGATGAGATGATGATGATGATGATGATGATATCATGATTTGATGATGATGATATCATGATGATGATATCATGATGATGTTATCATGATGATGATATCATGATGATGAGATGATGATGATGATGATGATGATGATGATGATGATATCATGATGAGATGATGATGATGATATCATGATGAGATGATGATGATGATGATATCATGATGAGATGATGATGATGATGATGATGATGATGATGATGATATCATGATGATAATATCATGATGAGATGATGATGATGATGATGATGATGATGATGATGATATCATGATGATGATATCATGATGATGATATCATGATGATGATATAATGATGAGATGATGATATAATGATGAGATGATAATATCATGATGAGATGATGATGATGATGATGATGATGATGATGATGATGATGATATCATGATGATGATATCATGATGAGATGATGATGATGATATCATGATATCATGATGATGATATCATGATGAGATTATGATGATATCATGATGATGATATAATGATGAGATGATGATGATGATATCATGATGAGATGATGTTGATGATGATGATGATGATGATGATGATATCATGATGATGATATCATGATGAGATGATGATGATGATATCATGATGAGATGATGATGATGATGATGATATCATGATGAGATGATGATGATATCATGATGATGATATCATGATGATGAGATGATGATGATGATGATGATGATGATGATGATGATGATGATGATGATGATGATGATGATGATATCATGATGAGATGATGATGATGATATCATGATGAGATGATGATGATGATGATGATGATATCATGATGAGATGATGATGATGATGATGATATCATGATGATGATATCATGATGATGATATCATGATGAGATGATGATATAATGATGAGATGATAATATCATGATGAGAGGATGATGTTGATGATGATGATGATGATGATGATGATGATGATGATGATATCATGATGATGATATCATTATGAGATGATGTTGATGATGATGATGATGATGATGATGATGATGATGATGATATCATGATGATGATATCATGATGAGATGATGATGATGATATCATGATGAGATGATGATGATGATGATATCATGATGAGATGATGATGATATCATGATGATGATATCATGATATCATGATGATGAGATGATGATGATGATGATGATGATGATGATATCATGATGAGATGATGATGATGATATCATGATGAGATGATGATGATGATGATGATGATGATGATGATATCATGATGAGATGATGATGATGATATCATGATGATAATATCATGATGAGATGATGATGATGATATCATGATGATGATATCATGATGATGATGATGTTGATATGATGATGATATCATGATGATGATATCATGATGAGATGATGATGATGATGATGATGATGATATCATGATGATGATATCATGATGAGATGATGATGATGATATCATGATGATGATATAATGATGAGATGATGTTGATGATGATGATGATGATGATGATGATGATGATGATGATGATGATGATATCATGATGAGATGATGATGATGATGATGATATCATGATGATGATATCATGATGAGATGATGATGATGATATCATGATGAGATGATGATGATATCATGATGATGATATCATGATGAGATTATGATGATATCATGATGAGATGATGATGATGATGATGATGATGATATCATGATGATGATATCATGATGAGATGATGATGATGATGATGATGATGATGATGATGATGATGATATCATGATGATGATATCATGATGAGATGATGATATAATGATGAGATGATAATATCATGATGAGATGATGATGTTGATGATGATGATGATGATGATGATGATGATATCATGATGATGATATCATGATGAGATGATGTTGATGATGATGATGATGATGATGATATCATGATGATGATATCATGATGAGATGACGATGATGATATCATGATGAGATGATGATGATGATGATGATATCATGATGAGATGATGATGATATCATGATGATGATATCATGATATCATGATGATGAGATGATGATGATGATGATGATGATGATGATGATGATATCATGATGAGATGATGATGATGATATCATGATGAGATGATGATGATGATGATGATATCATGATGATGATATCATGATGATGATATCATGATGAGATGATGATATAATGATGAGATGATAATATCATGATGAGATGATGATGTTGATGATGATGATGATGATGATGATGATGATGATGATGATGATGATATCATGATGATGATATCATTATGAGATGATGTTGATGATGATGATGATGATGATGATGATGATGATGATATCATGATGATGATATCATGATGAGATGATGATGATGATGATATCATGATGAGATGATGATGATGATGATATCATGATGAGATGATGATGATATCATGATGATGATATCATGATATCATGATGATGAGATGATGATGATGATGATGATGATGATGATGATGATGATGATGATATCATGATGAGATGATGATGATGATATCATGATGAGATGATGATGATGATGATGATGATGATGATATCATGATGAGATGATGATGATGATATCATGATGATAATATCATGATGAGATGATGATGATGATATCATGATGATGATATCATGATGAGATGATGATGATGATGATGATGATATCATGATGATGATATCATGATGAGATGATGATGATGATGATGATGATATCATGATGATGATATCATGATGAGATGATGATGATGATATCATGATGATGATATAATGATGAGATGATGTTGATGATGATGATGATGATGATGATGATGATATCATGATGATGATATCATGATGAGATGATGATGATGATGATATCATGATGATGATATCATGATGAGATGATGATGATGATATCATGATGAGATGATGATGATATCATGATGATGATATCATGATGAGATTATGATGATATCATGATGATGATATCATGATGAGATGATGATGATGATATGATGATGATGATGATGATGATGATGATGTTGATATGATGATGATATGATGATGAGATGATGATGATGATATCATGATGATGATGATGATGATGATGTTGATATGATGATGATATGATGATGAGATGATGATGATGATATCATGATATCATGATGATGATATCATGATGAGATTATGATGATATCATGATGATGATATCATGATGAGATGATGATGATGATATCATGATGATGATGATGATGATGATGATGATGATGATGATGTTGATATGATGATGATATGATGATGAGATGATGATGATGATATCATGATTTGATGATGATGATATCATGATGATGATATCATGATGATGTTATCATGATGATGATATCATGATGATGAGATGATGATGATGATGATGATGATGATGATGATGATATCATGATGAGATGATGATGATGATATCATGATGAGATGATGATGATGATGATATCATGATGAGATGATGATGATGATGATGATGATGATGATGATGATATCATGATGATAATATCATGATGAGATGATGATGATGATGATGATGATGATGATATCATGATGATGATATCATGATATCATGATGATGATATCATGATGAGATTATGATGATATCATGATGATGATATAATGATGAGATGATGATGATGATATCATGATGAGATGATGTTGATGATGATGATGATGATGATGATGATATCATGATGATGATATCATGATGAGATGATGATGATGATATCATGATGAGATGATGATGATGATGATGATATCATGATGAGATGATTATGATATCATGATGATGATATCATGATGATGAGATGATGATGATGATGATGATGATGATGATGATGATGATGATGATGATATCATGATGAGATGATGATGATGATATCATGATGAGATGATGATGATGATGATGATGATATCATGATGAGATGATGATGATGATGATGATATCATGATGATGATGATGATATCATGATGATGATATCATGATGATGATATCATGATGAGATGATGATATAATGATGAGATGATAATATCATGATGAGATGATGATGTTGATGATGATGATGATGATGATGATGATGATGATATCATGATGATGATATCATTATGAGATGATGTTGATGATGATGATGATGATGATGATGATGATGATGATATCATGATGATGATATCATGATGAGATGATGATGATGATATCATGATGAGATGATGATGATGATGATATCATGATGAGATGATGATGATATCATGATGATGATATCATGATATCATGATGATGAGATGATGATGATGATGATGATGATGATGATGATATCATGATGAGATGATGATGATGATATCATGATGAGATGATGATGATGATGATGATGATATCATGATGAGATGATGATGATGATATCATGATGATAATATCATGATGATATCATGATGATGATATCATGATGATGATATCATGATGAGATGATGATGATGATGATGATGATATCATGATGATGATATCATGATGAGATGATGATGATGATGATGATGATGATGATGATGATATCATGATGAGATGATGATGATGATATCATGATGATGATATAATGATGAGATGATGTTGATGATGATGATGATGATGATGATGATGATGATGATATCATGATGAGATGATGATGATGATGATGATATCATGATGATGATATCATGATGAGATGATGATGATGATGATATCATGATGAGATGATGATGATATCATGATGATGATATCATGATGATGATATCATGATGAGATTATGATGATATCATGATGATGATATCATGATGAGATGATGATGATGATATGATGATGATGATGATGATGATGATGATGTTGATATGATGATGATATGATGATGAGATGATGATGATGATATCATGATGATGATGATGATGATGATGTTGATATGATGATGATATGATGATGAGATGATGATGATGATATCATGATGAGATGATGATGATGATATCATGATGAGATGATGATGATGATGATGATGATGATGATGATATCATGATGATGATATCATGATGAGATGATGATGATGATATCATGATGATGATATAATGATGAGATGATGTTGATGATGATGATGATGATGATGATGATGATGATGATATCATGATGAGATGATGATGATGATGATGATATCATGATGATGATATCATGATGAGATGATGATGATGATGATATCATGATGAGATGATGATGATATCATGATGATGATATCATGATGAGATTATGATGATATCATGATGATGATATCATGATGAGATGATGATGATGATATGATGATGATGATGATGATGATGATGATGTTGATATGATGATGATATGATGATGAGATGATGATGATGATATCATGATGATGATGATGATGATGATGTTGATATGATGATGATATGATGATGAGATGATGATGATGATATCATGATGAGATGATGATGATGATATCATGATGAGATGATGATGATATCATGATGATGATATCATGATGATGTTATCATGATGATGATATCATGATGATGAGATGATGATGATGATGATGATGATGATGATGATGATGATATCATGATGAGATGATGATGATGATATCATGATGAGATGATGATGATGATGATATCATGATGAGATGATGATGATGATGATGATGATGATGATGATGATGATATCATGATGATAATATCATGATGAGATGATGATGATGATGATGATGATGATGATGATGATATCATGATGATGATATCATGATGATGATGATGATGATGATGATGATGATGATGATGTTGATATGATGATGATATCATGATGAGATGATGATGATATCATGATGATGATATCATGATGACGATATCATGACGATGGTATCATGATGATGATATCATGATGATGATGATGATGATATCATGATGAGATGATGATGATGATATCATGATGAGATGATGATGATGATGATATCATGATGAGATGATGATGATGATGATGATGATGATGATGATATCATGATGATAATATCATGATGAGATGATGATGATGATGATGATGATGATGATGATGATGATATCATGATGATGATATAATGATGAGATGATGATATAATGATGAGATGATAATATCATGATGAGATGATGATGATGATGATAAAGATGATGATGATGATGATGATGATGATATCATGATGATGATATCATGATGAGATGATGATGATGATGATGATATCAAGATGATGATATCATGATGAGATGATGATGATGATGATGATGATGATATCATGATGAGATGATGATGATGATGATGATATCATGATGATGATATCATGATGAGATGATGATGATGATGATGATATCATGATGAGATGATGATGATGATGATGATGATGATGATGATGATATCATGATGATGATATCATGATGATGATGATGATGATGATATCATGATGATGATATCATGATGAGATGATGATGATGATGATGATGATGATGATGATGATATCATGATGATGATATCATGATGAGATGATGAAGATGATGATGATATCATGATGAGATGATGATGATGATATCATGATGATGATATCATGATGAGATGATGATGATGATGATGATGATATCATGATGAGATGATGATGATGATATCATGATGAGATGATGATGATGATGATATCATGATGAGATGATGATGATGATGATGATGATGATGATATCATGATGATAATATCATGATGAGATGATGATGATGATGATGATGATGATGATGATGATATCATGATGATGATATAATGATGAGATGATGATATAATGATGAGATGATAATATCATGATGAGATGATGATGATGATGATGATGATGATGATGATGATGATGATGATATCATGATGATGATATCATGATGAGATGATGATGATGATGATGATGATGATATCAAGATGATGATATCATGATGAGATGATGATGATGATGATGATGATATCATGATGATGATATCATGATGAGATGATGATGATGATGATGATGATATCATGATGATGATATCATGATGAGATGATGATGATGATGATATCATGATGAGATGATGATGATGACGATGATGATGATGATATCATGATTATGATATCATGATGATGATGATGATGATGATGATGATATCATGATGATGATATCATGATGAGATGATGATGATGATGATGATGATGATATCATGATGATGATATCATGATGAGATGATGAAGATGATGATGATATCATGATGAGATGATGATGATATCATGATGATGATATCATGATGAGATGATGATGATGATGATGATGATGATGATGATGATATCATGATGATGATATCATGATGATGATGATGATGATGATGATGATATCATGATGATGATATCATGATGAGATGATGATGATGATGATGATGATATCATGATGATGATATCATGATGAGATGATGAAGATGATGATGATATCATG
>CM069867.1:35014002-35046502 GCA_036172795.1 Pelodytes ibericus
ATGATGATGATGATGATGATGATGATGATGATGATGATGATGATGATGATATCATGATGATGATATCATGATATCACGATGAGATGATGATGATGATATCATGATGATGATATCATGATGAGATGATGATGATGATGATGATGATATCATGATGATGATATCATGATGAGATGATGATGATGATGATGATGATGATATCATGATGATGATATCATGATGAGATGATGATGATGATGATGATGATGATGAGATGATGATGATGATGATGATGATGATATCATGATGATGATATCATGATGAGATGATGATGATGATGATGATGATGATGATGATGATGATGATGATGATGATATCATGATGATGATATCATGATGATGATGATGATGATGATGATGATGAAGATGATGATATCATGATGATGATATCATGATGAGATGATGATGATGATGATGATGATGATGATGATGATGATGATGATATCATGATGATGATATCATGATGAGATGATGAAGATGATGATGATATCATGATGATGATATCATGATGAGATGATGATGATGATATCATGATGTTGATATCATGATGATGATATCATGATGAGATGATGATGATGATGATGATGATGATGATGATGATATCATGATGATGATATCATGATGAGATGATGATGATGATGATGATGATGATGATGATGATATCATGATGATGATATCATGATGAGATGATGATGATGATGATGATATCATGATGATGATATCATGATGAGATGATGATGATGATATCATGATGAGATGATGATGATATCATGATGATGATATCATGATGAGATTATGATGATATCATGATGATGATATCATGATGAGATGATGATGATGATATCATGATGATGATGATGATGATGATGATGATGTTGATATGATGATGATATGATGATGAGATAATGATGATGATATCATGATGATGAGATTATGATGATATCATGATGATGATATCATGATGAGATGATGATGATGATGATATCATGATGATGATGATGATGATGATGATGATGATGATGATGATGATGTTGATATGATGATGATATGATGATGAGATGATGATGATGATGATATCATGATGAGATGATGATGATATCATGATGATGATATCATGATGATGATATCATGATGATGTTATCATGATGATGTTATCATGATGATGATATCATGATGATGAGATGATGATGATGATGATGATGATGATGATGATGATGATATCATGATGAGATGATGATGATGATATCATGATGAGATGATGATGATGATGATGATGATATCATGATGATAATATCATGATGAGATGATGATGATGATGATGATGATGATGATGATGATGATGATGATATCATGATGATGATATCATGATGATGATATCATGATGATGATATCATGATGAGATGATGATATAATGATGAGTTGATAATATCATGATGAGATGATGATGATGATGATGATGATGATGATGATGATGATGATGATGATGATGATATCATGATGATGATATCATGATGAGATGATGATGATGATGATGATGATATCATGATGAGATGATGATGATGATGATGATGATGATATCATGATGATGATATCATGATGAGATTATGATGATATCATGATGATGATATCATGATGAGATTATGATGATATCATGATGATGATATCATGATGAGATGATGATGATGATGATATCATGATGATGATGATGATGATGATGATGATGATGATGATGATGATGTTGATATGATGATGATATGATGATGAGATGATGATGATGATATCATGATGAGATGATGATGATGATGATGATGATATCATGATGATGATATCATGATGAGATGATGATGATGATGATGATGATGAAGATGATGATATCATGATGATGATATCATGATGAGATTATGATGATATCATGATGATGATATCATGATGAGATGATGATGATGATGATATCATGATGATGATGATGATGATGATGATGATGATGATGATGATGATGATGATGTTGATATGATGATGATATGATGATGAGATGATGATGATGATGATATCATGATGAGATGATGATGATATCATGATGATGATATCATGATGATGATATCATGATGATGTTATCATGATGATGTTATCATGATGATGATATCATGATGATGAGATGATGATGATGATGATGATGATGATGATGATGATGATATCATGATGAGATGATGATGATGATATCATGATGAGATGATGATGATGATGATGATGATATCATGATGATAATATCATGATGAGATGATGATGATGATGATGATGATGATGATGATGATGATGATATCATGATGATGATATCATGATGATGATATCATGATGATGATATCATGATGAGATGATGATATAATGATGAGTTGATAATATCATGATGAGATGATGATGATGATGATGATGATGATGATATCATGATGATGATATCATGATGAGATTATGATGATATCATGATGATGATATCATGATGAGATTATGATGATATCATGATGATGATATCATGATGAGATGATGATGATGATATCATGATGATGATGATGATGATGATGATGATGATGTTGATATGATGATGATATGATGATGAGATGATGATGATGATGATGATGATGAAGATGATGATATCATGATGATGATATCATGATGAGATGATGATGATGATGATGATGATATCATGATGATGATATCATGATGAGATGATGATGATGATGATGATGATGAAGATGATGATATCATGATGATGATATCATGATGAGATTATGATGATATCATGATGATGATATCATGATGAGATTATGATGATATCATGATGATGATATCATGATGAGATGATGATGATGATATCATGATGATGATGATGATGATGATGATGATGATGTTGATATGATGATGATATGATGATGAGATGATGATGATGATATCATGATGAGATGATGATGATATCATGATGATGATATCATGATGATGATATCATGATGATGTTATGATGATGATATCATGATGAGATGATGATGATGATGATATCATGATGAGATGATGATATCATGATGAGATGATGATGATGATATCATGATGAGATGATGATGATGATGATGATATCATGATGAGATGATGATGATGATGATGATGATGATGATGATGATATCATGATGATGATATCATGATGATGATATCATGATGATGATATAATGATGATATGATGATATAATGATGAGATGATAATATCATGATGAGATGATGATGATGATGATGATGATGATGATGATATCATGATGATGATATCATGATGATGATATCATGATGAGATGATGATGATGATGATGATATCAAGATGATGATATCATGATGAGATGATGATGATGATGATGATGATATCATGATGATGATATCATGATGAGATGATGATGATGATGATGATATCATGATGATGATATCATGATGAGATGATGATGATGATGATGATGATGATGATATCATGATGAGATGATGATGATGATGATGATGATGATGATATCATGATGATGATATCATGATGATGATGATGATATCATGATGATGATATCATGATGAGATGATGATGATGATGATGATGATGATATCATGACTATGATATCATGATGAGATGATGAAGATGATGATGATATCATGATGAGATGATGATGATGATATCATGATGATGATATCATGATGAGATGATGATGATGATGATGATGATGATGATGATGATGATGATATCATGATGATGATATCATGATGATGATGATGATGATGATGATGATGATATCATGATGATGATATCATGATGAGATGATGATGATGATGATGATGATGATGATGATGATGATGATGATGATATCATGATGATGATATCATGATGAGATGATGAAGATGATGATGATATCATGATGATGATATCATGATGAGATGATGATGATGATGATGATATCATGATGATGATATCATGATGATGATATCATGATGAGATGATGATGATGATGATGATATCATGATGATGATATCATGATGAGATGATGATGATGATGATGATATCATGATGATGATATCATGATGATGATATCATGATGAGATGATGATGATGATGATGATGATATCATGATGATGATATCATGATGAGATGATGATGATGATGATGATGATGATGATGATGATGATGATGATGATATCATGATGATGATATCATGATGATGATATCATGATGAGATGATGAAGATGATGATGATATCATGATGATGATATCATGATGAGATGATGATGATGATGATGATATCATGATGATGATATCATGATGAGATGATGATGATGATGATGATATCATGATGATGATATCATGATGAGATGATGATGATGATGATGATATCATGATGATGATATCATGATGATGATATCATGATGATGATATCATGATGAGATGATGATGATGATGATGATGATATCATGATGATGATGATGATGATGATGATGATGATGATGATGTTGATATGATGATGATATGATGATGAGATGATGATGATGATATCATGATGAGATGATGATGATGATGATGATGATGATGATATCATGATGATGATATCATGATGATGATATCATGATGAGATGATGATGATGATGATGATGATGATGATGATGATGATGATATCATGATGATGATATCATGATGAGATTATGATGATATCATGATGATGATATCATGATGAGATTATGATGATATCATGATGATGATATCATGATGAGATGATGATGATGATATCATGATGATGATGATGATGATGATGATGATGATGATGATGTTGATATGATGATGATATGATGATGAGATGATGATGATGATATCATGATGAGATGATGATGATATCATGATGATGATATCATGATGATGATATCATGATGATGTTATCATGATGATGATATCATGATGATGAGATGATGATGATGATGATGATGATGATATCATGATGAGATGATGATGATGATATCATGATGAGATGATGATGATGATGATATCATGATGAGATGATGATGATGATGATGATGATGATGATGATGATGATGATATCATGATGATAATATCATGATGAGATGATGATGATGATGATGATGATGATGATGATGATGATGATGATGATGATGATGATATCATGATGATGATATCATGATGATGATATCATGATGATGATATAATGATGATATGATGATATAATGATGAGATGATAATATCATGATGAGATGATGATGATGATGATGATATCATGATGATGATATCATGATTAGATTATGATGATATCATGATGATGATATCATGATGAGATTATGATGATATCATGATGATGATATCATGATGAGATGATGATGATGATATCATGATGATGATGATGATGATGATGATGATGATGATGATGATGATGTTGATATGATGATGATATGATGATGAGATGGTGATGATGATATCATGATGAGATGATGATGATATCATGATGATGATATCATGATGATGATATCATGATGATGTTATCATGATGATGATATCATGATGATGAGATGATGATGATGATGATAATGATGATGATATCATGATGAGATGATGATGATGATATCATGATGAGATGATGATGATGATGATATCATGATGAGATGATGATGATGATGATGATGATGATGATGATGATGATGATGATATCATGATGATAATATCATGATGAGATGATGATGATGATGATGATGATATCATGATGATGATATCATGATGATGATATCATGATGATGATATAATGATGATATGATGATATATTGATGAGATGATAATATCATGATGAGATGATGATGATGATGATGATGATGATGATGATATCATGATGATGATATCATGATGATGATATCATGATGAGATGATGATGATGATGATGATGATATCAAGATGATGATATCATGATGAGATGATGATGATGATGATGATGATATCATGATGATGATATCATGATGAGATGATGATGATGATGATGATATCATGATGAGATGATGATGATATCATGATGAGATTATGATGATATCATGATGATGATATCATGATGAGATGATGATGATGATGATATGATGATGATGATGATGATGATGATGATGATGTTGATATGATGATGATATGATGATGAGATGATGATGATGATATCATGATATCATGATGATGATATCATGATGAGATTATGATGATATCATGATGATGATATCATGATGAGATGATGATGATGATATCATGATGAGATGATGATGATGATGATATGATGATGATGATGATGATGATGATGATGATGATGATGATGATGATGATGATGTTGATATGATGATGATATGATGATGAGATGATGATGATGATATCATGATATCATGATGATGATATCATGATGAGATTATGATGATATCATGATGATGATATCATGATGAGATGATGATGATGATATCATGATGATGATGATGATGATGATGATGATGATGATGTTGATATGATGATGATATGATGATGAGATGATGATGATGATGATGATGATGATGATGATGATGATGATGATGATATCATGATGATAATATCATGATGAGATGATGATGATGATGATGATGATGATGATGATGATGATGATATCATGATGATGATATCATGATGATGATATCATGATGATGATATCATGATGATGATATAATGATGATATGATGATATAATGATGAGATGATAATATCATGATGAGATGATGATGATGATGATGATGATGATGATGATGATGATGATGATATCATGATGATGATATCATGATGATGATATCATGATGAGATGATGATGATGATGATGATATCAAGATGATGATATCATGATGAGATGATGATGATGATGATGATGATATCATGATGATGATATCATGATGAGATGATGATGATGATGATGATGATGATGATGATATCATGATGATGATATCATGATGAGATGATGATGATGATGATGATATCATGATGAGATGATGATGATATCATGATGATGATATCATGATTAGATTATGATGATATCATGATGATGATATCATGATGAGATGATGATGATGATGATATGATGATGATAATGATGATGATGATGATGATGATGATGATGATGTTGATATGATGATGATATGATGATGATAATGATGATGATGATGATGATGATGATGATGATGTTGATATGATGATGATATGATGATGAGATGATGATGATGATATCATGATATCATGATGATGATATCATGATGAGATTATGATGATATCATGATGATGATATCATGATGAGATGATGATGATGATATCATGATGATGATGATGATGATGATGATGATGATGATGATGATGATGATGATGATGTTGATATGATGATGATATGATGATGAGATGATGATGATGATATCATGATGAGATGATGATGATATCATGATGATGATATCATGATGATGATATCATGATGATGTTATCATGATGATGATATCATGATGATGAGATGATGATGATGATGATGATATCATGATGAGATGATGATGATGATGATATCATGATGATAATATCATGATGAGATGATGATGATGATGATGATGATGATGATGATATCATGATGATGATATCATGATGAGATGATGATATAATGATGAGATGATGATATAATGATGAGATGATAATATCATGATGAGATGATGATGATGATGATGATGATGATGATGATGATGATATCATGATGATGATATCATGATGAGATGATGATGATGATGATGATGATATCATGATGATGATATCATGATGAGATGATGATGATGATGATGATGATATCATGATGATGATATCATGATGAGATGATGATGATGATGATGATATCATGATGATGATATCATGATGATGATATCATGATGAGATGATGATGATGATGATGATGATATCATGATGATGATATCATGATGAGATGATGATGATGATGATGATGATGATGATGATGATGATGATGATGATATCATGATGATGATATCATGATGATGATGATGATGATGATGATGATGATGATGATATCATGATGATGATATCATGATGAGATGATGATGATGATGATGATGATGATGATATCATGATGATGATATCATGATGAGACGATGAAGATGATGATGATATCATGATGAGATGATGATGATGATGATGATATCATGATGATGATATCATGATGATGATATCATGATGAGATGATGATGATGATGATGATGATGATGATGATGATATCATGATGATGATATCATGATGAGATGATGATGATGATGATGATGATGATGATGATATCATGATGATGATATCATGATGAGATGATGATGATGATGATGATGATATCATGATGATGATATCATGATGAGATGATGATGATGATATCATGATGAGATGATGATGATATCATGATGATGATATCATGATGAGATTATGATGATATCATGATGATGATATCATGATGAGATGATGATGATGATATCATGATGATGATGATGATGATGATGATGATGTTGATATGATGATGATATGATGATGAGATGATGATGATGATGATATCATGATGATGATATCATGATGAGATTATGATGATATCATGATGATGATATCATGATGAGATGATGATGATGATGATATCATGATGATGATGATGATGATGATGATGATGATGATGATGATGATGATGATGTTGATATGATGATGATATGATGATGAGATGATGATGATGATGATATCATGATGAGATGATGATGATATCATGATGATGATATCATGATGATGATATCATGATGATGATATCATGATGATGATATCATGATGAGATGATGATGATGATGATATCATGATGAGATGATGATGATGATGATATCATGATGAGATGATGATGATGATGATATCATGATGATAATATCATGATGAGATGATGATGATGATGATGATGATGATGATGATGATGATGATATCATGATGATGATATCATGATGATGATATCATGATGATGATATCATGATGAGATGATGATATAATGATGAGATGATAATATCATGATGAGATGATGATGATGATGATGATGATGATGATGATGATGATGATGATGATGATGATGATGATGATGATATCATGATGATGATATCATGATGAGATGATGATGATGATGATGATGATGATATCATGATGATGATATCATGATGAGATGATGATGATGATGATGATGATGATGATATCATGATGATGATATCAAGATGAGATTATGATGATATCATGATGATGATATCATGATGAGATTATGATGATATCATGATGATGATATCATGATGAGATTATGATGATATCATGATGATGATATCATGATGAGATGATGATGATGATGATATCATGATGATGATGATGATGATGATGATGATGATGTTGATATGATGATGATATGATGATGAGATGATGATGATGATATCATGATGAGATGATGATGATGATGATGATATCATGATGATGATATCATGATGAGATGATGATGATGATGATGATGATGATGATGATGATGATGATGATATCATGATGATGATATCATGATGAGATTATGATGATATCATGATGATGATATCATGATGAGATTATGATGATATCATGATGATGATATCATGATGAGATGATGATGATGATATCATGATGATGATGATGATGATGATGATGATGATGATGATGTTGATATGATGATGATATGATGATGAGATGATGATGATGATATCATGATGAGATGATGATGATATCATGATGATGATATCATGATGATGATATCATGATGATGTTATGATGATGATATCATGATGATGAGATGATGATGATGATGATGATGATGATGATGATATCATGATGAGATGATGATGATGATATCATGATGAGATGATGACGATGATGATATCATGATGATAATATCATGATGAGATTATGATGATGATGATGATGATGATGATGATGATGATGATGATGATGATGATGATATCATGATGATGATATCATGATGATGATATCATGATGATGATATAATGATGATATGATGATATAATGATGAGATGATAATATCATGATGAGATGATGATGATGATGATGATGATGATGATGATGATGATGATGATGATGATATCATGATGATGATATCATGATGATGATATCATGATGAGATGATGATGATGATGATGATATCAAGATGATGATATCATGATGAGATGATGATGATGATGATGATGATGATATCATGATGATGATATCATGATGAGATGATGATGATGATGATGATGATGATGATATCATGATGATGATATCATGATGAGATGATGATGATGATGATGATGATGATGATGATGATGATATCATGATGAGATGATGATGATGATGATGATGATGATATCATGATGAGATGATGATGATGATGATGATGATGATATCATGATGATGATATCATGATGATGATATCATGATGATGATGATGATGATGATGATGATATCATGATGATGATATCATGATGAGATGATGATGATGATGATGATGATGATATCATGATGATGATATCATGATGAGATGATGATGATGATGATGATGATGATGATGATGATATCATGATGATGATATCATGATGAGATGATGAAGATGATGATGATATCATGATGATGATATCATGATGAGATGATGATGATGATGATGATGATGATATCATGATGATGATATCATGATGATGATTTCATGATGAGATGATGATGATGATGATGATATCATGATGATGATATCATGATGAGATGATGATGATGATGATGATATCATGATGATGATATCATGATGATGATATCATGATGAGATGATGATGATGATGATGATGATATCATGATGATGATATCATGATGAGATGATGATATAATGATGAGATGATGATATAATGATGAGATGATAATATCATGATGAGATGATGATGATGATGATGATGATGATGATGATGATGATGATATCATGATGATGATATCATGATGAGATGATGATGATGATGATGATGATATCATGATGATGATATCATGATGAGATGATGATGATGATGATGATGATATCATGATGATGATATCATGATGAGATGATGATGATGATGATATCATGATGATGATATCATGATGAGATGATGATGATGATGATGATATCATGATGATGATATCATGATGAGATGATGATGATGATGATGATGATGATATCATGATGATGATATCATGATGAGATGATGATGATGATGATGATGATGATGATGATGATGATATCATGATGATGATATCATGATGATGATGATGATGATGATGATGATGATGATGATATCATGATGATGATATCATGATGAGATGATGATGATGATGATGATGATGATGATGATGATGATATCATGATGATGATATCATGATGAGATGATGAAGATGATGATGATATCATGATGATGATATCATGATGAGATGATGATGATGATGATGATATCATGATGATGATATCATGATGATGATATCATGATGAGATGATGATGATGATGATGATGATATCATGATGATGATATCATGATGAGATGATGATGATGATGATGATGATGATGATGATGATGATATCATGATGATGATATCATGATGAGATGATGATGATGATGATGATGATATCATGATGATGATATCATGATGAGATGATGATGATGATATCATGATGAGATGATGATGATATCATGATGATGATATCATGATGAGATTATGATGATATCATGATGATGATATCATGATGAGATGATGATGATGATATCATGATGATGATGATGATGATGATGTTGATATGATGATGATATGATGATGAGATGATGATGATGATGATATCATGATGATGATATCATGATGAGATTATGATGATATCATGATGATGATATCATGATGAGATGATGATGATGATGATATCATGATGATGATGATGATGATGATGATGATGATGATGATGATGATGATGTTGATATGATGATGATATGATGATGAGATGATGATGATATCATGATGATGATATCATGATGATGATATCATGATGATGTTATCATGATGATGTTATCATGATGATGATATCATGATGATGAGATGATGATGATGATGATGATGATATCATGATGAGATGATGATGATGATATCATGATGAGATGATGATGATGATGATATCATGATGAGATGATGATGATGATGATGATGATGATATCATGATGATAATATCATGATGAGATGATGATGATGATGATGATGATGATGATGATGATATCATGATGATGATATCATGATGATGATATCATGATGAGATGATGATATAATGATGAGATGATAATATCATGATGAGATGATGATGATGATGATGATGATGATGATGATGATGATGATATCATGATGATGATATCATGATGAGATGATGATGATGATGATGATATCATGATGATGATATCATGATGAGATGATGATGATGATGATGATATCATGATGATGATATCATGATGAGATTATGATGATATCATGATGATGATATCATGATGAGATTATGATGATATCATGATGATGATATCATGATGAGATGATGATGATGATGATATCATGATGATGATGATGATGATGATGATGATGATGATGATGATGATGTTGATATGATGATGATATGATGATGAGATGATGATGATGATATCATGATGAGATGATGATGATGATGATGATGATATCATGATGATGATATCATGATGAGATGATGATGATGATGATGATGATGATGATGATGATGATGATGATATCATGATGATGATATCATGATGAGATTATGATGATATCATGATGAGATTATGATGATATCATGATGATGATGATGATGATGATGATGATGTTGATATGATGATGATATGATGATGAGATGATGATGATGATATCATGATGAGATGATGATGATATCATGATGATGATATCATGATGATGATATCATGATGATGTTATCATGATGATGATATCATGATGATGAGATGATGATGATGATGATGATGATGATGACATCATGATGAGATGATGATGATGATGATATCATGATGAGATGATGATGATGATGATGATGATGATGATGATATCATGATGATAATATCATGATGAGATGATGATGATGATGATATCATGATGATGATATCATGATGATGATATCATGATGATGATATAATGATGATATGATGATATAATGATGAGATGATAATATCATGATGAGATGATGATGATGATGATGATGATGATGATGATATCATGATGATGATATCATGATGATGATATCATGATGAGATGATGATGATGATGATGATATCAAGATGATGATATCATGATGAGATGATGATGATGATGATGATGATGATATCATGATGATGATATCATGATGAGATGATGATGATGATGATGATATCATGATGATGATATCATGATGAGATGATGATGATGATGATGATGATGATATCATGATGAGATGATGATGATGATGATGATGATGATGATGATATCATGATGATGATGATGATGATGATGATGATATCATGATGATGATATCATGATGAGATGATGATGATGATGATGATGATGATATCATGATGATGATATCATGATGAGATGATGAAGATGATGATGATATCATGATGAGATGATGATGATGATATCATGATGATGATATCATGATGAGATGATGATGATGATGATGATGATATCATGATGATGATATCATGATGATGATGATGATGATGATGATGATATCATGATGATGATATCATGATGAGATGATGATGATGATGATGATGATGATGATGATGATATCATGATGATGATATCATGATGAGATGATGAAGATGATGATGATATCATGATGATGATATCATGATGAGATGATGATGATGATATCATGATGATGATATCATGATGATGATATCATGATGAGATGATGATGATGATGATGATATCATGATGATAATATCATGATGAGATGATGATGATGATGATGATGATATCATGATGATGATATCATGATGAGATGATGATGATGATGATGATGATATCATGATGATGATATCATGATGAGATGATGATGATGATGATGATATCATCATGATGATATAATGATGAGATGATGTTGATGATGATGATGATGATGATGATATCATGATGATGATATCATGATGAGATGATGATGATGATGATATCATGATGATGATATAATGATGAGATGATGTTGATGATGATGATGATGATGATGATGATGATGATGATGATATCATGATGAGATGATGATGATGATGATATCATGATGATGATGATGATGATGATGATGATGATATCATGATGAGATGATGATGATATCATGATGACGATATCATGATGAGATTATGATGATATCATGATGATGATATCATGATGAGATGATGATGATGATATCATGATGATATCATGATGATGATGATGATGATGATGATGATGATGTTGATATGATGATGATATGATGATGAGATGATGATGATGATATCATGATATCATGATGATGATATCATGATGAGATTATGATGATATCATGATGATGATATCATGATGAGATGATGATGATGATATCATGATGATGATGATGATGATGATGATGATGATGATGATGATGATGATGTTGATATGATGATGATATGATGATGAGATGATGATGATGATATCATGATGAGATGATGATGATATCATGATGATGATATCATGATGATGATATCATGATGATGATATCATGATGATGTTATCATGATGATGATATCATGATGATGAGATGATGATGATGATGATGATGATGATGATGATGATGATGATGATGATATCATGATGATGATATCATGATGAGATGATGATGATGATGATGATGATATCATGATGATGATATCATGATGAGATGATGATGATGATGATGATGATATCATGATGATGATATCATGATGAGATGATGATGATGATGATGATATCATGATGATGATATCATGATGAGATGATGATGATGATGATGATGATGATGATGATGATGATGATGATGATATCATGATGATGATATCATGATGATGATGATGATGATGATGATGATGATGATGATGATGATGATGATGATGATGATATCATGATGATGATATCATGATGATGATGATGATGATGATGATGATGATGATGATGATGATATCATGATGATAATATCATGATGAGATGATGATGATGATGATGATGATGATGATGATGATGATGATATCATGATGATGATATCATGATGAGATGATGAAGATGATGATGATATCATGATGATGATATCATGATGAGATGATGATGATGATGATGATGATATCATGATGATGATATCATGATGATGATATCATGATGATGATATCATGATGAGATGATGATGATGATGATGATGATGATATCATGATGATGATATCATGATGAGATGATGATGATGATGATGATGATGATGATGATGATGTTGATATGATGATGATATGATGATGAGATGATGATGATGATATCATGATGAGATGATGATGATATCATGATGATGATATCATGATGATGATATCATGATGATGTTATCAAGATGATGATATCATGATGATGAGATGATGATGATGATGATGATGATGATGATGATGATGATGATGATGATGATATCATGATGATGATATCATGATGAGATGATGATGATGATGATGATGATATCATGATGATGATATCATGATGAGATGATGATGATGATGATGATGATATCATGATGATGATATCATGATGAGATGATGATGATGATGATGATGATGATGATGATGATGATGATGATATCATGATGATGATATCATGATGAGATGATGATGATGATGATGATGATGATGATGATGATGATGATGATGATATCATGATGATGATATCATGATGAGATGATGATGATGATGATGATGATATCATGATGATGATATCATGATGAGATGATGATGATGATGATGATGATGATGATATCATGATGATGATATCATGATGATGATATCATGATGAGATGATGATGATGATGATGATGATGATGATGATGATGATGATGATATCATGATGATGATATCATGATGAGATGATGATGATGATGATGATGAGATGATGATGATGATGATGATGATGATGATATCATGATGATGATATCATGATGAGATGATGATGATGATGATGATGATGATGATGATGATGATGATGATGATGATGATATCATGATGATGATATCATGATGATGATGATGATGATGATGATGATGATGATGATGATGATGATGATGATGATATCATGATGATGATATCATGATGAGATGATGAAGATGATGATGATATCATGATGATGATATCATGATGATGATATCATGATGAGATGATGATGATGATGATGATGATGATGATGATATCATGATGATGATATCATGATGATGATATCATGATGAGATGATGATGATGATGATGATGATGATGATGATGATGATGATGATGATATCATGATGATGATATCATGATGATGATATCATGATGATGATATCATGATGAGATGATGATATAATGATGAGATGATAATATCATGATGAGATGATGATGATGATGATGATGATGATGATGATGATGATGATGATGATGATATCATGATGATGATATCATGATGAGATGATGTTGATGATGATGATGATGATGATGATATCATGATGATGATATCATGATGAGATGATGATGATGATATCATGATGAGATGATGATGATGATATCATGATGAGATGATGATGATATCATGATGATGATATCATGATATCATGATGATGAGATGATGATGATGATGATGATATCATGATGAGATGATGATGATGATATCATGATGAGATGATGATGATGATGATATCATGATGAGATGATGATGATATCATGATGATAATATCATGATGAGATGATGATGATGATGATGATATCATGATGATGATATCATGATGAGATGATGATGATGATGATGATGATGATGATATCATGATGATGATATCATGATGATGATATCATGATGAGATGATGATGATGATATCATGATGATGATATCATGATGAGATGATGATGATGATGATGATGATGATGATATCATGATGAGATGATAATCTCATGATGAGATGATGATGATGTTGATGATGATGATGATGATGATGATGATGATGATATCATGATGATGATATCATGATGAGATGATGTTGATGATGATGATGATGATGATGATATCATGATGATGATATCATGATGAGATGATGATGATGATATCATGATGAGATGATGATGATGATATCATGATGAGATGATGATGATATCATGATGATGATATCATGATGATGATATCATGATGAGATGATGATGATATCATGATGATGATATCATGATGATGATATCATGATGAGATGATGTTGATGATGATGATGATGATGATGATGATGATGATATCATGATGAGATGATGTTGATGATGAGATGATGATGATGATATCATGATGAGATGATGATGATGATATCATGATGAGATGATGATGATATCATGATGATGATATCATGATGAGATGATGATATCATGATGATGATATCATGATGAGATGATGATGATGATGATGATGATATCATGATGAGATGATGATGATGATGATGATGATGATGATATCATGATGATGATATCATGATGATGATGATGATGATGATATCATGATGATGATATCATGATGAGATGATGATGATGATGATGATGATGATATCATGATGATGATATCATGATGAGATGATGAAGATGATGATGATATCATGATGAGATGATGATGATGATATCATGATGATGATATCATGATGAGATGATGATGATGATGATGATGATGATATCATGATGATGATATGATGATGATGATGATGATGATGATGATGATGATATCATGATGATGATATCATGATGAGATGATGAAGATGATGATGATATCATGATGATGATATCATGATGAGATGATGATGATGATGATGATATCATGATGATGATATCATGATGATGATATCATGATGAGATGATGATGATGATGATGATATCATGATGATAATATCATGATGAGATGATGACGATGATGATGATGATATCATGATGATGATATCATGATGAGATGATGATGATGATGATGATGATGATATCATGATGATGATATCATGATGAGATGATGATGATGATGATATCATGATGATGATGATGATGATGATGATGATGATGATGATGATGTTGATATCATGATGAGATGATGATGATATCATGATGATGATATCATGATGAGATTATGATGATATCATGATGATGATATCATGATGAGATGATGATGATGATATCATGATGATATCATGATGATGATGATGATGATGATGATGATGTTGATATGATGATGATATGATGATGAGATGATGATGATGATATCATGATATCATGATGATGATATCATGATGAGATTATGATGATATCATGATGATGATATCATGATGAGATGATGATGATGATATCATGATGATGATGATGATGATGATGATGATGATGTTGATATGATGATGATATGATGATGAGATGATGATGATGATATCATGATGAGATGATGATGATATCATGATGATGATATCATGATGATGATATCATGATGATGATATCATGATGATGATATCATGATGATGTTATCATGATGATGATATCATGATGATGAGATGATGATGATGATGATGATGATGATGATGATGATGATGATATCATGATGATGATATCATGATGAGATGATGATGATGATGATGATATCATGATGATGATATCATGATGAGATGATGATGATGATGATGATGATATCATGATGATGATATCATGATGAGATGATGATGATGATGATGATATCATGATGATGATATCATGATGAGATGATGATGATGATGATGATGATGATGATGATGATGATGATGATGATATCATGATGATGATATCATGATGATGATGATGATGATGATGATGATGATGATATCATGATGATAATATCATGATGAGATGATGATGATGATGATGATGATGATGATGATGATATCATGATGATGATATCATGATGAGATGATGAAGATGATGATGATATCATGATGATGATATCATGATGAGATGATGATGATGATGATGATATCATGATGATGATATCATGATGATGATATCATGATGATGATATCATGATGAGATGATGATGATGATGATGATGATGATGATGATGATGATGATGATGATGATATCATGATGATGATATCATGATGAGATGATGATGATGATGATGATGATGATGATGTTGATATGATGATGATATGATGATGAGATGATGATGATGATATCATGATGAGATGATGATGATATCATGATGATGATATCATGATGATGATATCATGATGATGTTATCAAGATGATGATATCATGATGATGAGATGATGATGATGATGATGATGATGATGATGATGATGATGATGATATCATGATGATGATATCATGATGAGATGATGATGATGATGATGATATCATGATGATGATATCATGATGAGATGATGATGATGATGATGATGATGATGATATCATGATGATGATATCATGATGAGATGATGATGATGATGATGATGATGATGATGATGATGATATCATGATGATGATATCATGATGAGATGATGATGATGATGATGATGATGATGATGATGATATCATGATGATGATATCATGATGAGATGATGATGATGATGATGATATCATGATGATGATATCATGATGATGATATCATGATGAGATGATGATGATGATGATGATGATGATGATGATATCATGATGATGATATCATGATGATGATATCATGATGATGATATCATGATGAGATGATGATGATGATGATGATGATGATGATGATGATGATGATATCATGATGATGATATCATGATGAGATGATGATGATGATGATGATGATGAGATGATGATGATGATGATGATGATGATGATGATGATGATGATATCATGATGATGATATCATGATGAGATGATGATGATGATGATGATGATGATGATGATGATGATATCATGATGATGATATCATGATGATGATGATGATGATGATGATGATGACATCATGATGATGATATCATGATGAGATGATGATGATGATGATGATGATGATATCATGATGGTGATATCATGATGAGATGATGAAGATGATGATGATATCATGATGATGATATCATGATGATGATATCATGATGAGATGATGATGATGATGATGATGATGATGATGATATCATGATGATGATATCATGATGAGATGATGATGATGATGATGATGATGATGATGATATCATGATGATGATATCATGATGAGATGATGATATAATGATGAGATGATAATATCATGATGAGATGATGATGATGATGATGATGATGATGATGATGATGATGATGATGATGATGATGATGATGATATCATGATGATGATATCATGATGAGATGATGTTGATGATGATGATGATGATGATGATGATGATATCATGATGATGATATCATGATGAGATGATGATGATGATATCATGATGAGATGATGATGATGATATCATGATGAGATTATGATGATATCATGATGATGATATCATGATATCATGATGATGAGATGATGATGATGATATCATGATGAGATGATGATGATGATATCATGATGAGATGATGATGATGATGATATCATGATGAGATGATGATGATGATGATGATGATGATGATGATGATATCATGATGAGATGATGATGATGATGATGATATCATGATGATGATATCATGATGAGATGATGATGATGATGATGATGAAATCATGATGATGATATCATGATGAGATGATGATGATATCATGATGATGATGATGATGATGATGATATCATGATGATGATATCATGATGAGATGATGATGATGATGATGATGATGATGATGATATCATGATGATGATATCATGATGAGATGATGATGATGATGATGATGATATCATGATGAGATGATGATGATGATGATGATGATGATGATGATGATGATGATATCATGATGATGATATCATGATGATGATATCATGATGAGATGATGATGATGATGATGATGATGATGATGATGATGATGATGATGATGATATCATGATGATGATATCATGATGAGATGATGATGATGATGATGATGATGATGATGATGATGATATCATGATGATGATATCATGATGAGATGATGATGATGATGATGATGATGATGATGATGATGATGATATCATGATGATGATATCATGATGATGATGATGATGATGATGATGATGACATCATGATGATGATATCATGATGAGATGATGATGATGATGATGATGATGATGATGATGATGATGATGATGATGATATCATGATGGTGATATCATGATGAGATGATGAAGATGATGATGATATCATGATGATGATATCATGATGATGATATCATGATGAGATGATGATGATGATGATGATGATGATGATATCATGATGATGATATCATGATGATGATATCATGATGAGATGATGATGATGATGATGATGATGATGATGATGATGATGATGATATCATGATGATGATATCATGATGATGATATCATGATGAGATGATGATATAATGATGAGATGATAATATCATGATGAGATGATGATGATGATGATGATGATGATGATGATGATGATGATGATGATGATGATATCATGATGATGATATCATGATGAGATGATGTTGATGATGATGATGATGATGATGATGATGATGATGATGATATCATGATGATGATATCATGATGAGATGATGATGATGATATCATGATGAGATGATGATGATGATATCATGATGAGATTATGATGATATCATGATGATGATATCATGATATCATGATGATGAGATGATGATGATGATATCATGATGAGATGATGATGATGATGATATCATGATGAGATGATGATGATGATGATGATGATGATGATGATATCATGATGAGATGATGATGATGATGATGATATCATGATGAGATGATGATGATGATGATGATATCATGATGATGATATCATGATGAGATGATGATGATGATGATGATGATGATATCATGATGATGATATCATGATGAGATGATGATGATATCATGATGATGATATCATGATGAGATGATGATGATGATGATGATGATGATGATGATATCATGATGAGATGATAATCTCATGATGAGATGATGATGATGTTGATGATGATGATGATGATGATGATGATGATGATGATGATGATGATGATGATATCATGATGATGATATCATGATGAGATGATGTTGATGATGATGATGATGATGATGATGATATCATGATGATGATATCATGATGAGATGATGATGATGATATCATGATGAGATGATGATGATGATGATATCATGATGAGATGATGATGATATCATGATGATGATATCATGATGATGATATCATGATGAGATGATGATGATATCATGATGATGATATCATGATGAGATGATGTTGATGATGATGATGATGATGATGATGATGATGATGATATCATGATGATGATATCATGATGAGATGATGATGATGATATCATGATGAGATGATGATGATGATATCATGATGAGATGATGATGATATCATGATGATGATATCATGATGAGATGATGATGATGATGATGATGATATCATGATGATGATATCATGATGAGATGATGATGATGATGATGATGATGATGATGATGATGATGATGATGATATCATGATGATGATATCATGATGATGATATCATGATGATGATGATGATGATGATGATGATGATGATGATGACATCATGATGATGATATCATGATGAGATGATGATGATGATGACGATGATGATGATGATGATGATGATGATATCATGATGATGATATCATGATGAGATGATGAAGATGATGATGATATCATGATGATGATATCATGATGATGATATCATGATGAGATGATGATGATGATGATGATGATGATGATGATGATATCATGATGATGATATCATGATGATGATATCATGATGAGATGATGATGATGATGATGATGATGATGATGATGATGATGATATCATGATGATGATATCATGATGATGATATCATGATGAGATGATGATATAATGATGAGATGATAATATCATGATGAGATGATGATGATGATGATGATGATGATGATGATGATGATGATGATGATGATATCATGATGATGATATCATGATGAGATGATGTTGATGATGATGATGATGATGATGATGATGATATCATGATGATGATATCATGATGAGATGATGATGATGATATCATGATGAGATGATGATGATGATATCATGATGAGATGATGATGATATCATGATGATGATATCATGATATCATGATGATGAGATGATGATGATGATGATGATGATGATGATGATGATGATGATATCATGATGATGATATCATGATGAGATGATGATGATGATGATGATGATGATGATGATGATGATGATATCATGATGATGATATCATGATGAGATGATGATGATGATGATGATGATGATGATGATATCATGATGATGATATCATGATGAGATGATGATGATGATGATGATGATGATATCATGATGATGATATCATGATGAGATGATGATGATGATGATGATGATGATGATGATGATATCATGATGATGATATCATGATGATGATATCATGATGAGATGATGATGATGATGATGATGATGATGATGATGATATCATGATGATGATATCATGATGAGATGATGATGATGATGATGATGATGATGAGATGATGATGATGATGATGATGATGATGATGATGATATCATGATGATGATATCATGATGAGATGATGATGATGATGATGATGATGATGATGATGATGATGATGATATCATGATGATGATATCATGATGATGATGATGATGATGATGATGATGATGACATCATGATGATGATATCATGATGAGATGATGATGATGATGATGATGATGATGATGATGATGATGATGATATCATGATGGTGATATCATGATGAGATGATGAAGATGATGATGATATCATGATGATGATATCATGATGATGATATCATGATGAGATGATGATGATGATGATGATGATGATATCATGATGATGATATCATGATGATGATATCATGATGATGATATCATGATGAGATGATGATGATGATGATGATGATGATGATGATGATATCATGATGATGATATCATGATGATGATATCATGATGAGATGATGATATAATGATGAGATGATAATATCATGATGAGATGATGATGATGATGATGATGATGATGATGATGATGATGATGATGATGATATCATGATGATGATATCATGATGAGATGATGTTGATGATGATGATGATGATGATGATGATGATGATATCATGATGATGATATCATGATGAGATGATGATGATGATATCATGATGAGATGATGATGATGATATCATGATGAGATTATGATGATATCATGATGATGATATCATGATATCATGATGATGAGATGATGATGATGATATCATGATGAGATGATGATGATGATATCATGATGAGATGATGATGATGATGATATCATGATGAGATGATGATGATGATGATGATGATGATGATGATGATATCATGATGAGATGATGATGATGATGATGATATCATGATGATGATATCATGATGAGATGATGATGATGATGATGATGATATCATGATGATGATATCATGATGAGATGATGATGATATCATGATGATGATGATGATGATGATGATATCATGATGATGATATCATGATGAGATGATGATGATGATGATGATGATGATGATGATGATGATATCATGATGATGATATCATGATGAGATGATGATGATGATGATATCATGATGATGATATCATGATGAGATGATGATGATGATGATGATGATGATGATGATGATGATATCATGATGATGATATCATGATGATGATATCATGATGAGATGATGATGATGATGATGATGATGATGATGATGATGATATCATGATGATGATATCATGATGAGATGATGATGATGATGATGATGATGATGATGATGATATCATGATGATGATATCATGATGATGATATCATGATGAGATGATGATGATGATGATGATGATGATGATGATGATGATATCATGATGATGATATCATGATGAGATGATGATGATGATGATGATGATGATGATGATGATGATATCATGATGATGATATCATGATGAGATGATGATGATGATGATGATGATGATGATGATGATGATGATGATGATGATGATATCATGATGATGATATCATGATGATGATGATGATGATGACATCATGATGATGATATCATGATGAGATGATGATGATGATGATGATGATGATGATGATGATGATGATGATGATGATGATGATGATGATGATGATGATATCATGATGGTGATATCATGATGGTGATATCATGATGAGATGATGAAGATGATGATGATATCATGATGATGATATCATGATGAGATGATGATGATGATGATGATGATGATATCATGATGATGATATCATGATGATGATATCATGATGAGATGATGATGATGATGATGATGACGATGATGATGATGATGATGATGATATCATGATGATGATATCATGATGATGATATCATGATGAGATGATGATATAATGATGAGATGATAATATCATGATGAGATGATGATGATGATGATGATGATGATGATGATGATATCATGATGATGATATCATGATGAGATGATGTTGATGATGATGATGATGATGATATCATGATGATGATATCATGATGAGATGATGATGATGATATCATGATGAGATGATGATGATGATATCATGATGAGATTATGATGATATCATGATGATGATATCATGATATCATGATGATGAGATGATGATGATGATATCATGATGAGATGATGATGATGATATCATGATGAGATGATGATGATGATGATATCATGATGAGATGATGATGATGATGATGATGATGATGATATCATGATGAGATGATGATGATGATGATGATATCATGATGATGATATCATGATGAGATGATGTTGATGATGATGATGATGATGATGATGATGATATCATGATGATGATATCATGATGAGATGATGATGATGATATCATGATGAGATGATGATGATGATGATGATATCATGATGAGATGATGATGATATCATGATGATGATATCATGATGATGATATCATGATGAGATGATGATGATATCATGATGATGATATCATGATGAGATGATGTTGATGATGATGATGATGATGATGATGATGATATCATGATGATGATATCATGATGAGATGATGATGATGATATCATGATGAGATGATGATGATGATGATATCATGATGAGATGATGATGATATCATGATGATGATATCATGATGAGATGATGATGATGATGATGATGATATCATGATGATGATATCATGATGAGATGATGATGATGATGATGATGATGATGATATCATGATGATGATATCATGATGATGATATCATGATGATGATGATGATGATGATGATGATGATGACATCATGATGATGATATCATGATGAGATGATGATGATGATGACGATGATGATGATGATGATGATGATGATGATGATGATGATATCATGATGATGATATCATGATGAGATGATGAAGATGATGATGATATCATGATGATGATATCATGATGATGATATCATGATGAGATGATGATGATGATGATGATGATGATGATGATGATATCATGATGATGATATCATGATGATGATATCATGATGAGATGATGATGATGATGATGATGATGATGATGATGATGATGATGATGATGATATCATGATGATGATATCATGATGATGATATCATGATGAGATGATGATATAATGATGAGATGATAATATCATGATGAGATGATGATGATGATGATGATGATGATGATGATGATGATATCATGATGATGATATCATGATGAGATGATGTTGATGATGATGATGATGATGATGATGATGATATCATGATGATGATATCATGATGAGATGATGATGATGATATCATGATGAGATGATGATGATGATATCATGATGAGATGATGATGATATCATGATGATGATATCATGATATCATGATGATGAGATGATGATGATGATATCATGATGAGATGATGATGATGATATCATGATGAGATGATGATGATGATGATATCATGATGAGATGATGATGATATCATGATGATAATATCATGATGAGATGATGATGATGATGATGATGATATCATGATGATGATATCATGATGAGATGATGATGATGATGATGATGATATCATGATGATGATATCATGATGAGATGATGATGATGATATCATGATGATGATATCATGATGAGATGATGATGATGATGATGATGATGATGATATCATGATGATGATATCATGATGAGATGATGTTGATGATGATGATGATGATGATGATATCATGATGATGATATCATGATGAGATGATGATGATGATATCATGATGAGATGATGATGATGATGATATCATGATGAGATGATGATGATATCATGATGATAATATCATGATGAGATGATGATGATGATGATGATATCATGATGATGATATCATGATGAGATGATGATGATGATGATGATGATGATATCATGATGATGATATCATGATGAGATGATGATGATGATATCATGATGATAATCTCATGATGAGATGATGATGATGTTGATGATGATGATGATGATGATGATGATGATGATGATATCATGATGATGATATCATGATGAGATGATGTTGATGATGATGATGATGATGATGATATCATGATGATGATATCATGATGAGATGATGATGATGATATCATGATGAGATGATGATGATGATGATATCATGATGAGATGATGATGATATCATGATGATGATATCATGATGATGATATCATGATGAGATGATGATGATATCATGATGATGATATCATGATGAGATGATGTTGATGATGATGATGATGATGATGATGATGATGATATCATGATGATGATATCATGATGAGATGATGATGATGATATCATGATGAGATGATGATGATGATATCATGATGAGATGATGATGATATCATGATGATGATATCATAATGAGATGATGATATCATGATGATGATATCATGATGAGATGATGTTGATGATGATGATGATGATGATGATGATGATATCATGATGATGATATCATGATGAGATGATGATGATGATATCATGATGAGATGATGATGATGATATCATGATGAGATGATGATGATATCATGATGATGATATCATGATATCATGATGATGAGATGATGATGATGATATCATGATGAGATGATGATGATGATATCATGATGAGATGATGATGATGATGATATCATGATGAGATGATGATGATATCATGATGATAATATCATGATGAGATGATGATGATGATGATGATGATATCATGATGATGATATCATGATGAGATGATGATGATGATGATGATGATATCATGATGATGATATCATGATGAGATGATGATGATGATATCATGATGATGATATCATGATGAGATGATGATGATGATGATGATGATGATGATGATGATGATGATGATATCATGATGATGATATCATGATGAGATGATGTTGATGATGATGATGATGATGATGATATCATGATGATGATATCATGATGAGATGATGATGATGATATCATGATGAGATGATGATGATGATGATATCATGATGAGATGATGATGATATCATGATGATGATATCATGATGATGATATCATGATGAGATGATGATGATATCATGATGATGATATCATGATGAGATGATGTTGATGATGATGATGATGATGATGATGATGATGATGATGATGATATCATGATGATGATATCATGATGAGATGATGATGATGATATCATGATGAGATGATGATGATGATATCATGATGAGATGATGATGATATCATGATGATGATATCATAATGAGATGATGATATCATGATGATGATATCATGATGAGATGATGATGATATCATGATGATGATATCATGATGAGATGATGATGATATCATGATGATGATATCATGATGAGATGATGATGATGATATCATGATGATGATGATGATGATATCATGATGATGATGATGATGATGATGTTGATATGATGATGATATAATGATGAGATGATGATGATGATATCATGATGAGATGATGATGATATCATCATCATGATATCATGATGATGATATCATGATGATGTTATCATGATGATGATATCATGATGATGTTATCATGATGATGATATCATGATGATGAGATGATGATGATGATGATGATGATGATGATATCATGATGAGATGATGATGATGATGATATCATGATGAGATGATGATATAATGATGAGATGATAATATCATGATGAGATGATGATGTTGATGATGATGATGATGATGATGATGATGATGATATCATGATGATGATATCATGATGATGATATCATGATGATGATATCATGATGATGATATCATGATGATGATATCATGATGAGATGATGATATAATGATGAGATGATAATATCATGATGAGATGATGATGATGATGATGATGATGATATCATGATGATGATATCATGATGAGATGATGATGATGATGATGATGATGATGATGATGATATCATGATGATGATATCATGATGAGATGATGATGATGATGATGATGATGATGATATCATGATGAGATGATGATGATGATGATATCATGATGAGATGATGATGATATCATGATGATGATATCATGATGATGATATCATGATGAGATGATGATGATTACATGATGATGAATTCATGATGAGATGATGTTGATGATATCATGATGAGATGATGATGATGATGATATCATGATGAGATGATGATGATATCATGATGATGATATCATGATGATGATATCATGATGAGATGATGATGATTACATGATGATGAATTCATGATGAGATGATGTTGATGATGATGATGATGATGATGATGATGATGATATCATGATGAGATGATGATGATGATATCATGATGAGATGATGATGATATCATGATGATGATATCATAATGAGATGATGATATCATGATGATGATATCATGATGAGATGATGATGATATCATGATGATGATATCATGATGAGATGATGATGATATCATGATGATGATATCATGATGAGATGATGATGATGATATCATGATGATGATGATGATGATATCATGATGATGATGATGATGATGATGTTGATATGATGATGATATAATGATGAGATGATGATGATGATGATATCATGATGATGATATCATGATGAGATGATGATGATGATGATGATGATGATATCATGATGATGATATCATGATGATGATGATGATGATGATGATGATGATGATGATGATGATGATGATGATGATATCATGATGAGATGATGAAGATGATGATGATATCATGATGATGATATCATGATGAGATGATGATGATGATGATGATGATGATGATGATGATGATGATATCATGATGATGATATCATGATTATGATATCATGATGAGATGATGATGATGATGATGATGATGATGATATCATGATGATGATATCATGATGATGATATCATGATGATGATATCATGATGATGATATCATGATGATGATATCATGATGATGATATCATGATGAGATGATGATATAATGATGAGATGATAATATCATGATGAGATGATGATGTTGATGATGATGATGATGATGATGATGATGATGATGATATCATGATGATGATATCATGATGATGATATCATGATGATGATATCATGATGATGATATCATGATGATGATATCATGATGAGATGATGATATAATGATGAGATGATAATATCATGATGAGATGATGATGATGATGATGATGATGATATCATGATGATGATATCATGATGAGATGATGATGATGATGATGATGATGATGATGATGATGATATCATGATGATGATATCATGATGAGATGATGATGATGATGATGATGATGATGATATCATGATGATGATATCATGATGAGATGATGATGATGATGATATCATGATGATGATATCATGATGAGATGATGATGATGATGATGATGATGATATCATGATGATGATATCATGATGATGATGATGATGATGATGATGATGATGATGATGATGATGATGATGATGATATCATGATGAGATGATGAAGATGATGATGATATCATGATGATGATATCATGATGAGATGATGATGATGATGATGATGATGATGATGATGATGATGATGATATCATGATGATGATATCATGATTATGATATCATGATGAGATGATGATGATGATGATGATGATGATGATATCATGATGATGATATCATGATGAGATGATGATGATGATGATATCATGATGAGATGATGATGATATCATGATGATAATATCATGATGAGATGATGATGATGATGATGATGATATCATGATGATGATATCATGATGAGATGATGATGATGATGATGATGATATCATGATGATGATATCATGATGAGATGATGATGATGATATCATGATGATGATATCATGATGAGATGATGATGATGATGATGATGATGATGATGATGATGATGATGATATCATGATGATGATATCATGATGAGATGATGTTGATGATGATGATGATGATGATGATGATATCATGATGATGATATCATGATGAGATGATGATGATGATATCATGATGAGATGATGATGATGATGATATCATGATGAGATGATGATGATATCATGATGATAATATCATGATGAGATGATGATGATGATGATGATATCATGATGATGATATCATGATGAGATGATGATGATGATGATGATGATGATATCATGATGATGATATCATGATGAGATGATGATGATGATATCATGATGATAATCTCATGATGAGATGATGATGATGTTGATGATGATGATGATGATGATGATGATGATGATGATGATGATATCATGATGATGATATCATGATGAGATGATGTTGATGATGATGATGATGATGATGATATCATGATGATGATATCATGATGAGATGATGATGATGATATCATGATGAGATGATGATGATGATGATATCATGAT
>CM069867.1:35051502-35184002 GCA_036172795.1 Pelodytes ibericus
GATGATGATATCATGATGAGATGATGATGATATCATGATGATGATATCATGATGAGATGATGATGATGATATCATGATGATGATGATGATGATGATGTTGATATGATGATGATATGATGATGAGATGATGATGATGATATCATGATGAGATGATGATGATATCATGATGATGATATCATGATGATGATATCATGATGATGATATCATGATGATGTTATCATGATGATGATATCATGATGATGAGATGATGATGATGATGATGATGATGATGATGATGATGATGATATCATGATGAGATGATGATGATGATATCATGATGAGATGATGATGATGATGATGATGATATCATGATGAGATGATGATGATATCATGATGATAATAGCATGATGAGATGATGATGATGATGATATCATGATGATGATATCATGATGATGATATCATGATGATGATATCATGATGAGATGATGATATAATGATGAGATGATAATATCATGATGAGATGATGATGTTGATGATATCATGATGATGATATCATGATGAGATGATGATGATGATATCATGATGAGATGATGATGATATCATGATGATGATATCATGATGAGATGATGATGATGATGATGATATCATGATGATGATATCATGATGATGATATCATGATGAGATGATGATGATGATGATGATATCATGATGATGATATCATGATGAGATGATGATGATGATGATGATGATGATGATGATGATGATGATATCATGATGATGAGATGATGATGATGATGATGATGATGATGATGATGATATCATGATGATGATATCATGATGATGAGATGATGATGATGATGATGATATCATGATGATGATGATGATGATGATGATGATGATATCATGATAATGAGATGATGATGATGATGATGATGATGATGATGATGATGATGATATCATGATGATGAGATGATGATGATGATGATGATGATGATATAATGATGTTGATATGATGATGATATGATGATAATGATAGCATGATGGGATGATGATATCATGATGATGAGATCATGATGAGATGATGATGAGATCATGATGAGATGATGATGAAATCATGATGAGATGATGATGATGATATCATGATGAGATGATGATGATGATGATGATGATATCATGATGAGATGATGATGATGATGTCATGATGATAATATCAAGATGAGATTATGATGTTGATGATATCATGATGATGATATCATGATGAGATGATGATAATGATATCATGATGAGATGATGATGATGATGATATCATGATGAGATGATGATGATGATATCATGATGAGATGATGATGATGATGATGATGATGATGATGATGATGATATCATGATGAGATGATGAGATGATAATGATATCATGATGATAATATCATGATGAGATGATGATGATGATGATGATATCATGATGAGATGATGATAATGATATCATGATGAGATGATGATGATGATGATGATGATGATGATATCATGATGAGATGATGAGATGATAATGATATCATGATGATAATATCATGATGAGATGATGGTCATGATGATGATATCATGATGAGATGATGATGATGATATCATGATGATGATGATGATGATGATGATGATGATGATGATGTTGATATGATGATGATATGATGATGAGATGATGATGATATCATGATGAGATGATGATGATGATGATATCATGATGAGATGATGATGATGATGATGATATCATGATGATGATATCATGATGAGATGATGATGATGATATCATGATGATGATGATATCATGATGAGATGATGATGATGATGATGATGATATCATGATGATGATATCATGATGATGATATCATGATGATGAGATGATGATAATGATAGCATGATGGGATGATGATATCATGATGATGAGATCATGATGAGATGATGATGAGATCATGATGAGATGATGATGAAATCATGATGAGATGATGATGATGATATCATGATGAGATGATGATGATGATGATGATGATATCATGATGAGATGATGATGATGATGTCATGATGATAATATCAAGATGAGATTATGATGTTGATGATATCATGATGATGATATCATGATGAGATGATGATAATGATATCATGATGAGATGATGATGATGATGATATCATGATGAGATGATGATGATGATATCATGATGAGATGATGATGATGATGATGATGATGATGATGATATCATGATGAGATGATGAGATGATAATGATATCATGATGATAATATCATGATGAGATGATGATGATGATATCATGATGAGATGATGATAATGATATCATGATGAGATGATGATGATGATGATGATGATGATGATGATGATGATGATATCATGATGAGATGATGAGATGATAATGATATCATGATGATAATATCATGATGAGATGATGGTCATGATGATGATATCATGATGAGATGATGATGATGATATCATGATGATGATGATGATGATGATGATGATGATGATGTTGATATGATGATGATATGATGATGAGATGATGATGATATCATGATGAGATGATGATGATGATGATATCATGATGAGATGATGATGATGATGATGATATCATGATGATGATATCATGATGAGATGATGATGATGATATCATGATGATGATGATATCATGATGAGATGATGATGATGATGATGATGATATCATGATGATGATATCATGATGATGATATCATGATGATGAGATGATGATGATGATGATGATGATGATGATGATGATGATGATATCATGATGATGATGATGATGATGATGATATCATGATGATGAGATGATGATGATGATGATGATGACGATGATGATGATGATGATGATGATATCATGATGATGAGATGATGATGATGATGATGATGATGATATAATGATGTTGATATGATGATGATATGATGATAATGATAGCATGATGGGATGATGATATCATGATGATGAGATCATGATGAGATGATGATGATATCATGATGAGATGATGATGAAATCATGATGAGATGATGATGATGATATCATGATGAGATGATGATGATGATGATGATGATATCATGATGAGATGATGATGATGTCATGATGATAATATCAAGATGAGATTATGATGTTGATGATATCATGATGATGATATCATGATGAGATGATGATAATGATATCATGATGAGATGATGATGATGATGATATCATGATGAGATGATGATGATGATATCATGATGAGATGATGATGATGATGATGATGATGATGATGATATCATGATGAGATGATGAGATGATAATGATATCATGATGATAATATCATGATGAGATGATGATGATGATATCATGATGATGATATCATGATGATGATATCATGATGAGATGATGATAATGATATCATGATGAGATGATGATGATGACATCATGATGAGATGATGATGATGACATCATGATGATGTTATCATGATGATGATATCATGATGATAATATCATGATGATCATATCATGATGAGATGATGATATAATGATGAGATGATAATATCATGATGAGATGATGATGATGATGATGATGATGATGATGATGATGATGATGATGATATCATGATGAGATGATGATGATGATATCATGATGAGATGATGATGATATCATGATGATGATATCATGATGAGATGATGATGATGATGATGATATCATGATGATGATATCATGATGATGATATCATGATGAGATGATGATGATGATGATGATGATGATGATGATATCATGATGATGATATCATGATGAGATGATGATGATGATGATGATGATATCATGATGAGATGATGATGATGATGATGATGATGATGATATCATGATGAGATGATGATGATGATGATGATGATGATGATGATATCATGATGATGATATCATGATGAGATGATGATGATGATATCATGATGAGATGATGATATAATGATGAGATGATAATATCATGATGAGATGATGATGTTGATGATGATGATGATGATGATGATGATGATGATATCATGATGAGATGATGTTGATGATGATGATGATGATATCATGATGATGATATCATGATGAGATGATGATGATGATATCATGATGAGATGATGATATCATGATGAGATGATGATGATATCATGATGATGATATCATGATGAGATGATGATGATATCATGATGATGATATCATGATGAGATGATGTTGATGATGATGATGATGATGATGATGATGATGATATCATGATGATGATATCATGATGAGATGATGATGATGATATCATGATGAGATGATGATGATGATATCATGATGAGATTATGATGATATCATGATGATGATATCATGATGAGATGATGATGATATCATGATGATGATATCATGATGAGATGATGATGATGATATCATGATGATGATATCATGATGATGATGATGATGATATCATGATGATGATATCATGATGAGATGATGATGATATCATGATGATGATATCATGATGAGATGATGATGATGATATCATGATGATGATGATGATGATGATGTTGATATGATGATGATATGATGATGAGATGATGATGATGATATCATGATGAGATGATGATGATATCATGATGATGATATCATGATGATGATATCATGATGATGATATCATGATGATGTTATCATGATGATGATATCATGATGATGAGATGATGATGATGATGATGATGATGATGATGATGATGATATCATGATGAGATGATGATGATGATATCATGATGAGATGATGATGATGATGATGATATCATGATGAGATGATGATGATATCATGATGATAATAGCATGATGAGATGATGATGATGATGATATCATGATGATGATATCATGATGATGATATCATGATGATGATATCATGATGAGATGATGATATAATGATGAGATGATAATATCATGATGAGATGATGATGTTGATGATATCATGATGATGATATCATGATGAGATGATGATGATGATATCATGATGAGATGATGATGATATCATGATGATGATATCATGATGAGATGATGATGATGATGATGATATCATGATGATGATATCATGATGATGATATCATGATGAGATGATGATGATGATGATGATATCATGATGATGATATCATGATGAGATGATGATGATGATGATGATGATGATGATGATGATGATGATATCATGATGATGAGATGATGATGATGATGATGATGATGATGATGATGATATCATGATGATGATATCATGATGATGAGATGATGATGATGATGATGATATCATGATGATGATGATGATGATGATGATGATGATATCATGATAATGAGATGATGATGATGATGATGATGATGATGATGATGATGATATCATGATGATGAGATGATGATGATGATGATGATGATATAATGATGTTGATATGATGATGATATGATGATAATGATAGCATGATGGGATGATGATATCATGATGATGAGATCATGATGAGATGATGATGAGATCATGATGAGATGATGATGAAATCATGATGAGATGATGATGATGATATCATGATGAGATGATGATGATGATGATGATGATATCATGATGAGATGATGATGATGATGTCATGATGATAATATCAAGATGAGATTATGATGTTGATGATATCATGATGATGATATCATGATGAGATGATGATAATGATATCATGATGAGATGATGATGATGATGATATCATGATGAGATGATGATGATGATATCATGATGAGATGATGATGATGATGATGATGATGATGATGATGATGATATCATGATGAGATGATGAGATGATAATGATATCATGATGATAATATCATGATGAGATGATGATGATGATGATGATATCATGATGAGATGATGATAATGATATCATGATGAGATGATGATGATGATGATGATGATGATATCATGATGAGATGATGAGATGATAATGATATCATGATGATAATATCATGATGAGATGATGGTCATGATGATGATATCATGATGAGATGATGATGATGATATCATGATGATGATGATGATGATGATGATGATGATGATGATGATGTTGATATGATGATGATATGATGATGAGATGATGATGATATCATGATGAGATGATGATGATGATGATATCATGATGAGATGATGATGATGATGATGATATCATGATGATGATATCATGATGAGATGATGATGATGATATCATGATGATGATGATATCATGATGAGATGATGATGATGATGATGATGATATCATGATGATGATATCATGATGATGATATCATGATGATGAGATGATGATAATGATAGCATGATGGGATGATGATATCATGATGATGAGATCATGATGAGATGATGATGAGATCATGATGAGATGATGATGAAATCATGATGAGATGATGATGATGATATCATGATGAGATGATGATGATGATGATGATGATATCATGATGAGATGATGATGATGATGTCATGATGATAATATCAAGATGAGATTATGATGTTGATGATATCATGATGATGATATCATGATGAGATGATGATAATGATATCATGATGAGATGATGATGATGATGATATCATGATGAGATGATGATGATGATATCATGATGAGATGATGATGATGATGATGATGATGATGATGATGATATCATGATGAGATGATGAGATGATAATGATATCATGATGATAATATCATGATGAGATGATGATGATGATATCATGATGAGATGATGATAATGATATCATGATGAGATGATGATGATGATGATGATGATGATGATGATGATATCATGATGAGATGATGAGATGATAATGATATCATGATGATAATATCATGATGAGATGATGGTCATGATGATGATATCATGATGAGATGATGATGATGATATCATGATGATGATGATGATGATGATGATGATGATGTTGATATGATGATGATATGATGATGAGATGATGATGATATCATGATGAGATGATGATGATGATGATATCATGATGAGATGATGATGATATCATGATGATGATATCATGATGAGATGATGATGATGATATCATGATGATGATGATGATGATGATGTTGATATGATGATGATATGATGATGAGATGATGATGATGATATCATGATGAGATGATGATGATATCATGATGATGATATCATGATGATGATATCATGATGATGATATCATGATGATGTTATCATGATGATGATATCATGATGATGAGATGATGATGATGATGATGATGATGATGATGATGATGATATCATGATGAGATGATGATGATGATATCATGATGAGATGATGATGATGATGATGATATCATGATGAGATGATGATGATATCATGATGATAATAGCATGATGAGATGATGATGATGATGATATCATGATGATGATATCATGATGATGATATCATGATGATGATATCATGATGAGATGATGATATAATGATGAGATGATAATATCATGATGAGATGATGATGTTGATGATATCATGATGATGATATCATGATGAGATGATGATGATGATATCATGATGAGATGATGATGATATCATGATGATGATATCATGATGAGATGATGATGATGATGATGATATCATGATGATGATATCATGATGATGATATCATGATGAGATGATGATGATGATGATGATATCATGATGATGATATCATGATGAGATGATGATGATGATGATGATGATGATGATGATGATGATGATATCATGATGATGAGATGATGATGATGATGATGATGATGATGATGATGATATCATGATGATGATATCATGATGATGAGATGATGATGATGATGATGATATCATGATGATGATGATGATGATGATGATGATGATATCATGATAATGAGATGATGATGATGATGATGATGATGATGATGATGATGATATCATGATGATGAGATGATGATGATGATGATGATGATATAATGATGTTGATATGATGATGATATGATGATAATGATAGCATGATGGGATGATGATATCATGATGATGAGATCATGATGAGATGATGATGAGATCATGATGAGATGATGATGAAATCATGATGAGATGATGATGATGATATCATGATGAGATGATGATGATGATGATGATGATATCATGATGAGATGATGATGATGATGTCATGATGATAATATCAAGATGAGATTATGATGTTGATGATATCATGATGATGATATCATGATGAGATGATGATAATGATATCATGATGAGATGATGATGATGATGATATCATGATGAGATGATGATGATGATATCATGATGAGATGATGATGATGATGATGATGATGATGATGATGATGATATCATGATGAGATGATGAGATGATAATGATATCATGATGATAATATCATGATGAGATGATGATGATGATGATGATATCATGATGAGATGATGATAATGATATCATGATGAGATGATGATGATGATGATGATGATGATATCATGATGAGATGATGAGATGATAATGATATCATGATGATAATATCATGATGAGATGATGGTCATGATGATGATATCATGATGAGATGATGATGATGATATCATGATGATGATGATGATGATGATGATGATGATGATGATGATGTTGATATGATGATGATATGATGATGAGATGATGATGATATCATGATGAGATGATGATGATGATGATATCATGATGAGATGATGATGATGATGATGATATCATGATGATGATATCATGATGAGATGATGATGATGATATCATGATGATGATGATATCATGATGAGATGATGATGATGATGATGATGATATCATGATGATGATATCATGATGATGATATCATGATGATGAGATGATGATAATGATAGCATGATGGGATGATGATATCATGATGATGAGATCATGATGAGATGATGATGAGATCATGATGAGATGATGATGAAATCATGATGAGATGATGATGATGATATCATGATGAGATGATGATGATGATGATGATGATATCATGATGAGATGATGATGATGATGTCATGATGATAATATCAAGATGAGATTATGATGTTGATGATATCATGATGATGATATCATGATGAGATGATGATAATGATATCATGATGAGATGATGATGATGATGATATCATGATGAGATGATGATGATGATATCATGATGAGATGATGATGATGATGATGATGATGATGATGATGATATCATGATGAGATGATGAGATGATAATGATATCATGATGATAATATCATGATGAGATGATGATGATGATATCATGATGAGATGATGATAATGATATCATGATGAGATGATGATGATGATGATGATGATGATGATGATGATGATATCATGATGAGATGATGAGATGATAATGATATCATGATGATAATATCATGATGAGATGATGGTCATGATGATGATATCATGATGAGATGATGATGATGATATCATGATGATGATGATGATGATGATGATGATGATGTTGATATGATGATGATATGATGATGAGATGATGATGATATCATGATGAGATGATGATGATGATGATATCATGATGAGATGATGATGATGATGATGATATCATGATGATGATATCATGATGAGATGATGATGATGATATCATGATGATGATGATATCATGATGAGATGATGATGATGATGATGATGATATCATGATGATGATATCATGATGATGATATCATGATGATGAGATGATGATGATGATGATGATGATGATGATGATGATGATGATGATATCATGATGATGATGATGATGATGATGATATCATGATGATGAGATGATGATGATGATGATGATGACGATGATGATGATGATGATGATGATATCATGATGATGAGATGATGATGATGATGATGATGATGATATAATGATGTTGATATGATGATGATATGATGATAATGATAGCATGATGGGATGATGATATCATGATGATGAGATCATGATGAGATGATGATGATATCATGATGAGATGATGATGAAATCATGATGAGATGATGATGATGATATCATGATGAGATGATGATGATGATGATGATGATATCATGATGAGATGATGATGATGTCATGATGATAATATCAAGATGAGATTATGATGTTGATGATATCATGATGATGATATCATGATGAGATGATGATAATGATATCATGATGAGATGATGATGATGATGATATCATGATGAGATGATGATGATGATATCATGATGAGATGATGATGATGATGATGATGATGATGATATCATGATGAGATGATGAGATGATAATGATATCATGATGATAATATCATGATGAGATGATGATGATGATATCATGATGATGATATCATGATGATGATATCATGATGAGATGATGATAATGATATCATGATGAGATGATGATGATGACATCATGATGAGATGATGATGATGACATCATGATGATGTTATCATGATGATGATATCATGATGATAATATCATGATGAGATGATGATGATGATGATATCATGATGATGATATCATGATGAGATGATGATAATGATATCATGATGAGATGATGATGATGATATCATGATGAGATGATGATGATGATATCATGATGATGTTATCATGATGATGATATAATGATGATGAGATGATGATGATGATGATGATGATGATGATGATGATATCATGATGATAATATGATGATGATGATGATGATGATGATGATGATGATGATGATGATGATGATGATGATGATATAATGATGTTGATATGATGATTATATGATGATAATGATAGCATGATGGGATGATGATATCATGATGATGAGATCATGATGAGATGATGATATCATGATGAGATGATGATGAAATCATGATGAGATGATGATGATGATGATGATGATATCATGATGAGATGATGATGAGATGATGATGATGATGATGATATCATGATGAGATGATGATGATGATGATGATGATGATGATGATATCATGATGAGATGATGATGATGTCATGATGATAATATCAAGATGAGATGATGATGTTGATGATATCATGATGATGATATCATGATGAGATGATGATAATGATGATGATGATGATATCATGATGAGATGATGATGATGATGATGATGATATCATGATGAGATGATGATAATGATATCATGATGAGATGATGATGATGATGATGATATCATGATGATGATATCATGATGAGATGATGATGTTGATGATATCATGATGATGATATCATGATGAGATGATGATAATGATGATGATGATATCATGATGAGATGATGATGAGATGATGATGATGATGATGATATCATGATGAGATGATGATGATGATGATGATGATGATGATATCATGATGAGATGATGATGATGTCATGATTATAATATCAAGATGAGATGATGAGATGATGATATCATGATGAGATGATGATGATATCATGATGATGATATCATGATGAGATGATGATGATATCATGATGAGATGATGATGATGATGATATCATGATGAGATGATGATGATGATGATGAAATCATGATGAGATGATGATATGATAATGATATCATGATGATAATATCATGATGATGATATCATGATGATGATATCATGATGAGATGATGATAATGATATCATGATGAGATGATGATGATGATGATGATGATATCATGATGATGATATCATGATGAGATGATGATGATGATATCATGATGAGATGATGATATAATGATGAGATGATAATATCATGATGAGATGATGATGTTGATGATGATGATGATGATGATGATGATATCATGATGAGATGATGTTGATGATGATGATGATGATATCATGATGATGATATCATGATGAGATGATGATGATGATATCATGATGAGATGATGATATCATGATGAGATGATGATGATATCATGATGATGATATCATGATGAGATGATGATGATATCATGATGATGATATCATGATGAGATGATGTTGATGATGATGATGATGATGATGATGATGATGATGATGATGATATCATGATGATGATATCATGATGAGATGATGATGATGATATCATGATGACATGATGATGATGATATCATGATGAGATTACGATGATATCATGATGATGATATCATGATGAGATGATGATGATATCATGATGATGATATCATGATGAGATGATGATGATGATATCATGATGATGATATCATGATGATGATGATGATGATATCATGATGATGATATCATGATGAGATGATGATGATATCATGATGATGATATCATGATGAGATGATGATGATGATATCATGATGATGATGATGATGATGATGTTGATATGATGATGATATGATGATGAGATGATGATGATGATATCATGATGAGATGATGATGATATCATGATGATGATATCATGATGATGATATCATGATGATGATATCATGATGATGAGATGATGATGATGATGATGATGATGATGATATCATGATGAGATGATGATGATGATATCATGATGAGATGATGATGATGATGATGATGATATCATGATGAGATGATGATGATGATGATGATGATGATATCATGATGATAATAGCATGATGAGATGATGATGATGATGATGATGATATCATGATGATGATATCATGATGATGATATCATGATGATGATATCATGATGAGATGATGATATAATGATGAGATGATAATATCATGATGAGATGATGATGTTGATGATGATGATGATGATGATGATGATGATGATGATGATGATATCATGATGATGATATCATGATGAGATGATGATGATGATGATGATAATGATGATGATGATATCATGATGATGATATCATGATGAGATGATGAAGATGATGATGATATCATGATGATGATATCATGATGATGATATCATGATGAGATGATGATGATGATGATGATGATGATGATGATATCATGATGATGATATCATGATGAGATGATGATGATGATGATGATGATGATATCATGATGATGATATCATGATGATGATATCATGATGAGATGATGATGATGATGATATCATGATGAGATGATGATGATGATGATGATATCATGATGAGATGATGATGATATCATGATGATGATATCATGATGAGATGATGATGATATCATGATGAGATGATGTTGATGATGATGATGATGATGATGATGATGATATCATGATGATGATATCATGATGAGATGATGATGATGATATCATGATGAGATGATGATGATGATATCATGATGAGATGATGATGATATCATGATGATGATATCATGATGAGATGATGATGATATCATGATGATGATATCATGATGAGATGATGATGATGATATCATGATGATGATGATGATATCATGATGATGATATCATGATGAGATGATGATGATGATGATATCATGATGATGATATCATGATGAGATGATGATGATGATGATGATGATGATGATGATATCATGATGATAATATCATGATGATGATGATGATGATGATGATGATGATGATATCATGATGATTATATCATGATGAGATGATGATGATGATGATGATGATGATGATGATGATATCATGATGATGATATCATGATGAGATGATGAAGATGATGATGATATCATGATGATGATATCATGATGAGATGATGATGATGATGATGATGATGATGATATCATGATGATGATATCATGATGATGATATCATGATGAGATGATGATGATGATGATGATGATGATGATGATGATGATGATGATGATATCATGATGATGATATCATGATGAGATGATGATATAATGATGAGATGATAATATCATGATGAGATGATGATGATGATGATGATGATGATGATGATGATGATGATATCATGATGATGATATCATGATGAGATGATGATGATGATATCATGATGAGATGATGATGATGATATCATGATGAGATGATGATGATATCATGATGATGATATCATGATATCATGATGATGATATCATGATGAGATGATGATGATGATGATGATATCATGATGATGATATCATGATGAGATGATGATGATGATGATGATGATATCATGATGATGATATCATGATGAGATGATGATGATGATGATGATGATATCATGATGATGATATCATGATGAGATGATGATGATGATGATGATGATATCATGATGAGATGATGATGATGATGATGATGATGATGATATCATGATGAGATGATGATGATGATGATGATGATATCATGATGATGATATCATGATGAGATGATGATGATGATATCATGATGAGATGATGATATAATGATGAGATGATAATATCATGATGAGATGATGATGTTGATGATGATGATGATGATGATATCATGATGAGATGATGTTGATGATGATGATGATGATATCATGATGATGATATCATGATGAGATGATGATGATGATATCATGATGAGATGATGATATCATGATGAGATGATGATGATATCATGATGATGATATCATGATGAGATGATGATGATATCATGATGATGATATCATGATGAGATGATGTTGATGATGATGATGATGATGATGATGATGATGATGATATCATGATGATGATATCATGATGAGATGATGATGATGATGATGATGATGATGATGATGATGATGATGATGATGATGATGATGATATCATGATGATGATATCATGATGAGATGATGATGATGATGATATCATGATGAGATGATGATGATGATATCATGATGAGATTATGATGATATCATGATGATGATATCATGATGATGATATCATGATGAGATGATGATGATGATATCATGATGAGATGATGATGATGATATCATGATGATGATATCATGATGATGATGATGATGATATCATGATGATGATATCATGATGAGATGATGATGATATCATGATGATGATATCATGATGAGATGATGATGATGATATCATGATGATGATGATGATGATGATGATGTTGATATGATGATGATATGATGATGAGATGATGATGATGATATCATGATGAGATGATGATGATATCATGATGATGATATCATGATGATGATATCATGATGATGATATCATGATGATGTTATCATGATGATGATATCATGATGATGAGATGATGATGATGATGATGATGATGATATCATGATGAGATGATGATGATGATATCATGATGAGATGATGATGATGATGATGATATCATGATGAGATGATGATGATGATGATGATATCATGATGATAATAGCATGATGAGATGATGATGATGATGATATCATGATGATGATATCATGATGATGATATCATGATGATGATATCATGATGAGATGATGATATAATGATGAGATGATAATATCATGATGAGATGATGATGTTGATGATGATGATGATGATGATGATGATGATGATGATGATGATGATGATATCATGATGATGATATCATGATGAGATGATGTTGATGATGATGATGATGATGATATCATGATGATGATATCATGATGAGATGATGATGATGATATCATGATGAGATGATGATGATATCATGATGATGATATCATGATGAGATGATGATGATGATGATGATATCATGATGATGATATCATGTTGATGATATCATGATGAGATGATGATGATGATGATGATATCATGATGATGATATCATGATGAGATGATGATGATGATGATGATGATATCATGATGATGATATCATGATGATGAGATGATGATGATGATGATGATGATGATGATGATATCATGATGATGATATCATGATGATGAGATGATGATGATGATGATGATGATGATATCATGATGATGATGATGATGATGATGATGATGATGATGATGATGATGATGATATCATGATAATGAGATGATGATGATGATGATGATGATGATGATGATGATGATGATGATGATGATGATGATGATGATGATGATGATATCATGATGATGAGATGATGATGATGATGATGATGATGATGATATAATGATGTTGATATGATGATGATATGATGATAATGATAGCATGATGGGATGATGATATCATGATGATGAGATCATGATGGAATGATGATGAGATCATGATGAGATGATGATGAAATCATGATGAGATGATGATGATGATATCATGATGAGATGATGATGATGATGATGATGATGATATCATGATGAGATGATGATGATGTCATGATGATAATATCAAGATGAGATTATGATGTTGATGATATCATGATGATGATATCATGATGAGATGATGATAATGATATCATGATGAGATGATGATGATGATGATATCATGATGAGATGATGATGATGATGATGATGATATCATGATGAGATGATGATAATGATATCATGATGAGATGATGATGATGATGATGATGATATCATGATGATGATATCATGATGAGATGATGATGTTGATGATATCATGATGATGATATCATGATGAGATGATGATAATGATGATGATGATATCATGATGAGATGATGATGAGATGATGATGATGATGATGATATCATGAAGAGATGATGATGATGATGATGATGATGATGATGATATCATGATGAGATGATGATGATGTCATGATTATAATATCAAGATGAGATGATGAGATGATGATATCATGATGAGATGATGATGATATCATGATGATGATATCATGATGAGATGATGATGATATCATGATGAGATGATGATGATGATGATATCATGATGAGATGATGATGATGATGATGAAATCATGATGAGATGATGATATGATAATGATATCATGATGATAATATCATGATGATGATATCATGATGATGATATCATGATGAGATGATGATAATGATATCATGATGAGATGATGATGATGATGATGATGATGATGATATCATGATGATGATATCATGATGAGATGATGATGATGATATCATGATGAGATGATGATATAATGATGAGATGATAATATCATGATGAGATGATGATGTTGATGATGATGATGATGATGATGATGATATCATGATGAGATGATGTTGATGATGATGATGATGATATCATGATGATGATATCATGATGAGATGATGATGATGATATCATGATGAGATGATGATATCATGATGAGATGATGATGATATCATGATGATGATATCATGATGAGATGATGATGATATCATGATGATGATATCATGATGAGATGATGTTGATGATGATGATGATGATGATGATGATGATGATATCATGATGATGATATCATGATGAGATGATGATGATGATATCATGATGAGATGATGATGATGATATCATGATGAGATTATGATGATATCATGATGATGATATCATGATGAGATGATGATGATATCATGATGATGATATCATGATGAGATGATGATGATGATATCATGATGATGATATCATGATGATGATGATGATGATATCATGATGATGATATCATGATGAGATGATGATGATATCATGATGATGATATCATGATGAGATGATGATGATGATATCATGATGATGATGATGATGATGATGTTGATATGATGATGATATGATGATGAGATGATGATGATGATATCATGATGAGATGATGATGATATCATGATGATGATATCATGATGATGATATCATGATGATGATATCATGATGATGTTATCATGATGATGATATCATGATGATGAGATGATGATGATGATGATGATGATGATGATGATGATGATATCATGATGAGATGATGATGATGATATCATGATGAGATGATGATGATGATGATGATATCATGATGAGATGATGATGATATCATGATGATAATAGCATGATGAGATGATGATGATGATGATATCATGATGATGATATCATGATGATGATATCATGATGATGATATCATGATGAGATGATGATATAATGATGAGATGATAATATCATGATGAGATGATGATGTTGATGATATCATGATGATGATATCATGATGAGATGATGATGATGATATCATGATGAGATGATGATGATATCATGATGATGATATCATGATGAGATGATGATGATGATGATGATATCATGATGATGATATCATGATGATGATATCATGATGAGATGATGATGATGATGATGATATCATGATGATGATATCATGATGAGATGATGATGATGATGATGATGATGATGATGATGATGATGATATCATGATGATGAGATGATGATGATGATGATGATGATGATGATGATGATATCATGATGATGATATCATGATGATGAGATGATGATGATGATGATGATATCATGATGATGATGATGATGATGATGATGATGATATCATGATAATGAGATGATGATGATGATGATGATGATGATGATGATGATGATATCATGATGATGAGATGATGATGATGATGATGATGATATAATGATGTTGATATGATGATGATATGATGATAATGATAGCATGATGGGATGATGATATCATGATGATGAGATCATGATGAGATGATGATGAGATCATGATGAGATGATGATGAAATCATGATGAGATGATGATGATGATATCATGATGAGATGATGATGATGATGATGATGATATCATGATGAGATGATGATGATGATGTCATGATGATAATATCAAGATGAGATTATGATGTTGATGATATCATGATGATGATATCATGATGAGATGATGATAATGATATCATGATGAGATGATGATGATGATGATATCATGATGAGATGATGATGATGATATCATGATGAGATGATGATGATGATGATGATGATGATGATGATGATGATATCATGATGAGATGATGAGATGATAATGATATCATGATGATAATATCATGATGAGATGATGATGATGATGATGATATCATGATGAGATGATGATAATGATATCATGATGAGATGATGATGATGATGATGATGATGATATCATGATGAGATGATGAGATGATAATGATATCATGATGATAATATCATGATGAGATGATGGTCATGATGATGATATCATGATGAGATGATGATGATGATATCATGATGATGATGATGATGATGATGATGATGATGATGATGATGTTGATATGATGATGATATGATGATGAGATGATGATGATATCATGATGAGATGATGATGATGATGATATCATGATGAGATGATGATGATGATGATGATATCATGATGATGATATCATGATGAGATGATGATGATGATATCATGATGATGATGATATCATGATGAGATGATGATGATGATGATGATGATATCATGATGATGATATCATGATGATGATATCATGATGATGAGATGATGATAATGATAGCATGATGGGATGATGATATCATGATGATGAGATCATGATGAGATGATGATGAGATCATGATGAGATGATGATGAAATCATGATGAGATGATGATGATGATATCATGATGAGATGATGATGATGATGATGATGATATCATGATGAGATGATGATGATGATGTCATGATGATAATATCAAGATGAGATTATGATGTTGATGATATCATGATGATGATATCATGATGAGATGATGATAATGATATCATGATGAGATGATGATGATGATGATATCATGATGAGATGATGATGATGATATCATGATGAGATGATGATGATGATGATGATGATGATGATGATGATATCATGATGAGATGATGAGATGATAATGATATCATGATGATAATATCATGATGAGATGATGATGATGATATCATGATGAGATGATGATAATGATATCATGATGAGATGATGATGATGATGATGATGATGATGATGATGATGATGATATCATGATGAGATGATGAGATGATAATGATATCATGATGATAATATCATGATGAGATGATGGTCATGATGATGATATCATGATGAGATGATGATGATGATATCATGATGATGATGATGATGATGATGATGATGATGTTGATATGATGATGATATGATGATGAGATGATGATGATATCATGATGAGATGATGATGATGATGATATCATGATGAGATGATGATGATGATGATGATATCATGATGATGATATCATGATGAGATGATGATGATGATATCATGATGATGATGATATCATGATGAGATGATGATGATGATGATGATGATATCATGATGATGATATCATGATGATGATATCATGATGATGAGATGATGATGATGATGATGATGATGATGATGATGATGATGATGATATCATGATGATGATGATGATGATGATGATATCATGATGATGAGATGATGATGATGATGATGATGACGATGATGATGATGATGATGATGATATCATGATGATGAGATGATGATGATGATGATGATGATGATATAATGATGTTGATATGATGATGATATGATGATAATGATAGCATGATGGGATGATGATATCATGATGATGAGATCATGATGAGATGATGATGATATCATGATGAGATGATGATGAAATCATGATGAGATGATGATGATGATATCATGATGAGATGATGATGATGATGATGATGATATCATGATGAGATGATGATGATGTCATGATGATAATATCAAGATGAGATTATGATGTTGATGATATCATGATGATGATATCATGATGAGATGATGATAATGATATCATGATGAGATGATGATGATGATGATATCATGATGAGATGATGATGATGATATCATGATGAGATGATGATGATGATGATGATGATGATGATATCATGATGAGATGATGAGATGATAATGATATCATGATGATAATATCATGATGAGATGATGATGATGATATCATGATGATGATATCATGATGATGATATCATGATGAGATGATGATAATGATATCATGATGAGATGATGATGATGACATCATGATGAGATGATGATGATGACATCATGATGATGTTATCATGATGATGATATCATGATGATAATATCATGATGAGATGATGATGATGATGATATCATGATGATGATATCATGATGAGATGATGATAATGATATCATGATGAGATGATGATGATGATATCATGATGAGATGATGATGATGATATCATGATGATGTTATCATGATGATGATATAATGATGATGAGATGATGATGATGATGATGATGATGATGATGATGATATCATGATGATAATATGATGATGATGATGATGATGATGATGATGATGATGATGATGATGATGATGATATAATGATGTTGATATGATGATTATATGATGATAATGATAGCATGATGGGATGATGATATCATGATGATGAGATCATGATGAGATGATGATATCATGATGAGATGATGATGAAATCATGATGAGATGATGATGATGATGATGATGATATCATGATGAGATGATGATGAGATGATGATGATGATGATGATATCATGATGAGATGATGATGATGATGATGATGATGATGATGATATCATGATGAGATGATGATGATGTCATGATGATAATATCAAGATGAGATGATGATGTTGATGATATCATGATGATGATATCATGATGAGATGATGATAATGATGATGATGATGATATCATGATGAGATGATGATGATGATGATGATGATATCATGATGAGATGATGATAATGATATCATGATGAGATGATGATGATGATGATGATATCATGATGATGATATCATGATGAGATGATGATGTTGATGATATCATGATGATGATATCATGATGAGATGATGATAATGATGATGATGATATCATGATGAGATGATGATGAGATGATGATGATGATGATGATATCATGATGAGATGATGATGATGATGATGATGATGATGATATCATGATGAGATGATGATGATGTCATGATTATAATATCAAGATGAGATGATGAGATGATGATATCATGATGAGATGATGATGATATCATGATGATGATATCATGATGAGATGATGATGATATCATGATGAGATGATGATGATGATGATATCATGATGAGATGATGATGATGATGATGAAATCATGATGAGATGATGATATGATAATGATATCATGATGATAATATCATGATGATGATATCATGATGATGATATCATGATGAGATGATGATAATGATATCATGATGAGATGATGATGATGATGATGATGATATCATGATGATGATATCATGATGAGATGATGATGATGATATCATGATGAGATGATGATATAATGATGAGATGATAATATCATGATGAGATGATGATGTTGATGATGATGATGATGATGATGATGATATCATGATGAGATGATGTTGATGATGATGATGATGATATCATGATGATGATATCATGATGAGATGATGATGATGATATCATGATGAGATGATGATATCATGATGAGATGATGATGATATCATGATGATGATATCATGATGAGATGATGATGATATCATGATGATGATATCATGATGAGATGATGTTGATGATGATGATGATGATGATGATGATGATGATGATGATGATATCATGATGATGATATCATGATGAGATGATGATGATGATATCATGATGACATGATGATGATGATATCATGATGAGATTACGATGATATCATGATGATGATATCATGATGAGATGATGATGATATCATGATGATGATATCATGATGAGATGATGATGATGATATCATGATGATGATATCATGATGATGATGATGATGATATCATGATGATGATATCATGATGAGATGATGATGATATCATGATGATGATATCATGATGAGATGATGATGATGATATCATGATGATGATGATGATGATGATGTTGATATGATGATGATATGATGATGAGATGATGATGATGATATCATGATGAGATGATGATGATATCATGATGATGATATCATGATGATGATATCATGATGATGATATCATGATGATGAGATGATGATGATGATGATGATGATGATGATATCATGATGAGATGATGATGATGATATCATGATGAGATGATGATGATGATGATGATGATATCATGATGAGATGATGATGATGATGATGATGATGATATCATGATGATAATAGCATGATGAGATGATGATGATGATGATGATGATATCATGATGATGATATCATGATGATGATATCATGATGATGATATCATGATGAGATGATGATATAATGATGAGATGATAATATCATGATGAGATGATGATGTTGATGATGATGATGATGATGATGATGATGATGATGATGATGATATCATGATGATGATATCATGATGAGATGATGATGATGATGATGATAATGATGATGATGATATCATGATGATGATATCATGATGAGATGATGAAGATGATGATGATATCATGATGATGATATCATGATGATGATATCATGATGAGATGATGATGATGATGATGATGATGATGATGATATCATGATGATGATATCATGATGAGATGATGATGATGATGATGATGATGATATCATGATGATGATATCATGATGATGATATCATGATGAGATGATGATGATGATGATATCATGATGAGATGATGATGATGATGATGATATCATGATGAGATGATGATGATATCATGATGATGATATCATGATGAGATGATGATGATATCATGATGAGATGATGTTGATGATGATGATGATGATGATGATGATGATATCATGATGATGATATCATGATGAGATGATGATGATGATATCATGATGAGATGATGATGATGATATCATGATGAGATGATGATGATATCATGATGATGATATCATGATGAGATGATGATGATATCATGATGATGATATCATGATGAGATGATGATGATGATATCATGATGATGATGATGATATCATGATGATGATATCATGATGAGATGATGATGATGATGATATCATGATGATGATATCATGATGAGATGATGATGATGATGATGATGATGATGATGATATCATGATGATAATATCATGATGATGATGATGATGATGATGATGATGATGATATCATGATGATTATATCATGATGAGATGATGATGATGATGATGATGATGATGATGATGATATCATGATGATGATATCATGATGAGATGATGAAGATGATGATGATATCATGATGATGATATCATGATGAGATGATGATGATGATGATGATGATGATGATATCATGATGATGATATCATGATGATGATATCATGATGAGATGATGATGATGATGATGATGATGATGATGATGATGATGATGATGATATCATGATGATGATATCATGATGAGATGATGATATAATGATGAGATGATAATATCATGATGAGATGATGATGATGATGATGATGATGATGATGATGATGATGATATCATGATGATGATATCATGATGAGATGATGATGATGATATCATGATGAGATGATGATGATGATATCATGATGAGATGATGATGATATCATGATGATGATATCATGATATCATGATGATGATATCATGATGAGATGATGATGATGATGATGATATCATGATGATGATATCATGATGAGATGATGATGATGATGATGATGATATCATGATGATGATATCATGATGAGATGATGATGATGATGATGATGATATCATGATGATGATATCATGATGAGATGATGATGATGATGATGATGATATCATGATGAGATGATGATGATGATGATGATGATGATGATATCATGATGAGATGATGATGATGATGATGATGATATCATGATGATGATATCATGATGAGATGATGATGATGATATCATGATGAGATGATGATATAATGATGAGATGATAATATCATGATGAGATGATGATGTTGATGATGATGATGATGATGATATCATGATGAGATGATGTTGATGATGATGATGATGATATCATGATGATGATATCATGATGAGATGATGATGATGATATCATGATGAGATGATGATATCATGATGAGATGATGATGATATCATGATGATGATATCATGATGAGATGATGATGATATCATGATGATGATATCATGATGAGATGATGTTGATGATGATGATGATGATGATGATGATGATGATGATATCATGATGATGATATCATGATGAGATGATGATGATGATGATGATGATGATGATGATGATGATGATGATGATGATGATGATGATGATATCATGATGATGATATCATGATGAGATGATGATGATGATGATATCATGATGAGATGATGATGATGATATCATGATGAGATTATGATGATATCATGATGATGATATCATGATGATGATATCATGATGAGATGATGATGATGATATCATGATGAGATGATGATGATGATATCATGATGATGATATCATGATGATGATGATGATGATATCATGATGATGATATCATGATGAGATGATGATGATATCATGATGATGATATCATGATGAGATGATGATGATGATATCATGATGATGATGATGATGATGATGATGTTGATATGATGATGATATGATGATGAGATGATGATGATGATATCATGATGAGATGATGATGATATCATGATGATGATATCATGATGATGATATCATGATGATGATATCATGATGATGTTATCATGATGATGATATCATGATGATGAGATGATGATGATGATGATGATGATGATATCATGATGAGATGATGATGATGATATCATGATGAGATGATGATGATGATGATGATATCATGATGAGATGATGATGATGATGATGATATCATGATGATAATAGCATGATGAGATGATGATGATGATGATATCATGATGATGATATCATGATGATGATATCATGATGATGATATCATGATGAGATGATGATATAATGATGAGATGATAATATCATGATGAGATGATGATGTTGATGATGATGATGATGATGATGATGATGATGATGATGATGATGATGATATCATGATGATGATATCATGATGAGATGATGTTGATGATGATGATGATGATGATATCATGATGATGATATCATGATGAGATGATGATGATGATATCATGATGAGATGATGATGATATCATGATGATGATATCATGATGAGATGATGATGATGATGATGATATCATGATGATGATATCATGTTGATGATATCATGATGAGATGATGATGATGATGATGATATCATGATGATGATATCATGATGAGATGATGATGATGATGATGATGATATCATGATGATGATATCATGATGATGAGATGATGATGATGATGATGATGATGATGATGATATCATGATGATGATATCATGATGATGAGATGATGATGATGATGATGATGATGATATCATGATGATGATGATGATGATGATGATGATGATGATGATGATGATGATGATATCATGATAATGAGATGATGATGATGATGATGATGATGATGATGATGATGATGATGATGATGATGATGATGATGATGATGATGATGATATCATGATGATGAGATGATGATGATGATGATGATGATGATGATATAATGATGTTGATATGATGATGATATGATGATAATGATAGCATGATGGGATGATGATATCATGATGATGAGATCATGATGGAATGATGATGAGATCATGATGAGATGATGATGAAATCATGATGAGATGATGATGATGATATCATGATGAGATGATGATGATGATGATGATGATGATATCATGATGAGATGATGATGATGTCATGATGATAATATCAAGATGAGATTATGATGTTGATGATATCATGATGATGATATCATGATGAGATGATGATAATGATATCATGATGAGATGATGATGATGATGATATCATGATGAGATGATGATGATGATGATGATGATATCATGATGAGATGATGATAATGATATCATGATGAGATGATGATGATGATGATGATGATATCATGATGATGATATCATGATGAGATGATGATGTTGATGATATCATGATGATGATATCATGATGAGATGATGATAATGATGATGATGATATCATGATGAGATGATGATGAGATGATGATGATGATGATGATATCATGAAGAGATGATGATGATGATGATGATGATGATGATGATATCATGATGAGATGATGATGATGTCATGATTATAATATCAAGATGAGATGATGAGATGATGATATCATGATGAGATGATGATGATATCATGATGATGATATCATGATGAGATGATGATGATATCATGATGAGATGATGATGATGATGATATCATGATGAGATGATGATGATGATGATGAAATCATGATGAGATGATGATATGATAATGATATCATGATGATAATATCATGATGATGATATCATGATGATGATATCATGATGAGATGATGATAATGATATCATGATGAGATGATGATGATGATGATGATGATGATGATATCATGATGATGATATCATGATGAGATGATGATGATGATATCATGATGAGATGATGATATAATGATGAGATGATAATATCATGATGAGATGATGATGTTGATGATGATGATGATGATGATGATGATATCATGATGAGATGATGTTGATGATGATGATGATGATATCATGATGATGATATCATGATGAGATGATGATGATGATATCATGATGAGATGATGATATCATGATGAGATGATGATGATATCATGATGATGATATCATGATGAGATGATGATGATATCATGATGATGATATCATGATGAGATGATGTTGATGATGATGATGATGATGATGATGATGATGATGATGATGATGATATCATGATGATGATATCATGATGAGATGATGATGATGATATCATGATGACATGATGATGATGATATCATGATGAGATTACGATGATATCATGATGATGATATCATGATGAGATGATGATGATATCATGATGATGATATCATGATGAGATGATGATGATGATATCATGATGATGATATCATGATGATGATGATGATGATATCATGATGATGATATCATGATGAGATGAGATTCGATATTTTAGATTCTCCCCCATCTAAAGCCTAAATAAGCGATATGCAAATTTTAATATGCTAATGGCGGTGAGAATTTTTTCTATAAGTTTATTTTCGGGATGCACATAATGAGCAAAATCTAACTTGTTATGAAGGTAATATGCCATGTCTTGCTTTTTCTTTATTTTTATTCTCCGATTTTCTGCAATATGCGAGATATACACCTCGCGAAATCTAAATCAGTGAGAAGGCTCCTTCCCTCTAAGTCAAATTCCCGCGAGACGCGAGATCGCCGAAAGCTGAGAAAACATCAAAGTCAAGATCACGCGAGACGCGAGAAGATGACGAATACGGAAGTGCCAGAACCCGGAAGTCACTATTCTCAATAAAAAGACTATTCTGAAGCAGGGAGTCCAGACGCCTTGTAGAAGCTCGTGTAAAGCGAAACGCGTAGCGGTCTGGACTCCACCTGCTTCTTATTTATATGCATATCTTGTTTTTATTTTTATATTTAAAGTTTTTTAATATATTTATTCTGTACCTGCTGGAAGGATCAGTGTCTCATCGGCTGTGTGGCGCCCACCCTGTATGACAAGATCCCTCATGTAAGCAGATGCTGTGTCTCTACTATTAAATGTATACTTTTTTGTACTAATTGGATGTCCTGTGTTATATCCCTTCTGAGACTCGATATCCTGGACAGCTGATTGCAACAGGATCTATTTGAAGTGCCTACTATTTTCTGGGAGTCTGTAAGTGTATCCCCTTGAGGGGGACCAACTCAATCTCCCTTCTTCTGGATTATTCACCTACCTCTACACAGAGCCTTATTTGTATATATATATCACTACAAAGGTGCACTACTTACATACTGCTTTTAAGCGCACTTGTTTGTGTTTATTGTATTTTGTCCATTGTTATATAGTGTGTGGTTTAGGGACACACTACCACAGTGCTGCTGAGAGCTATTTGATTACAGCGCTGGGTACACCTCTTTTTTGTGCATATTTGTTGATTCACTCCCTATAGCTCACCCAGCTGCAGTATTCACTGTTTGTTTTGCACTTTTTTTATCATAATGTCTCTTTTTGAATATAGAAATAATTATAGAATTAATGTTGATGATATCTTTGAAACAACACCTATAGAAAAAATAGAAAACAGAGAAGATGTAGATAGTCTTATGTCAAACCTAGAAAAAATGCTCATTAAAGAGCTAAAGATCAAATGGGAAACAGAAACTCTGCAAAAATATCTGAGAGAGAAAATCACCCCTAGAGGTTTAAGACTTTTCAAACATCCCACATTTGACACCAGTGACACTAATTTTATGCACGATTGGAATAATGCTTTAGAATTATGCACTTTCACACTTATGGAAATTATCATAAAACAGAGAAATAAAACACTAAGCGAATTAGATCTAGAGATCCAAAAAACACAAGAAAACTTAAAATCACATACAAGGAGCACATACTACCAAGACCTTTCAGAAAATACTGTTAAAAAAATTGAAAAAATTGAACAGGAAATAAGAATTACTAAAATTAAAAAGTACCATAGGGACCAAGAGGACTATAGACTCAATACTTTTCGAAACCCATCTGATTATAGAAACAATAAACACAACATACGTGATACTGTTAAAACAAATGATATAACCTTACAATACCCAGCCCATAGAAAATCAGAAGATAACCCAGTTGTAAGGAGAAAAGAAATACCTAAAACTCCAGTGCAAACTAGACTCACTAGACTGAGCCAACATTCGAACTTCCCAGAAAGGAGAAACACCACACAACAAAACACCTACCAATCATTTGAAAGCAACAACAGATTTCAAGTTTTATCTGAATCAGGAGAAACCTCTCCTTTTTTAGACTCAGATCACCGTCTACTTCGCCCGCTACCCAAAGAACAGAGAAAAAGATACCAAAACCCAAGAAATTACCAGTTAATAAATCCCAGACAAATAGGGAACCAAAGAGAAAGACAAAGAGTAGAACTAGAGGAAGCAGAGGGGGCAAAAAGTCACATAAGAAGGCGAAGACTAAGATACTAAACAAAAAGAACACCTCAATAGGAGTTTTTAATCTATCCCATAAAACTCTATCACAGGAACAATTATTAGTACTGAGTAAAGGTTTAAAGTTTGCCCCCACCAATAAGTTCAATCTCTTCTCGGCATACATTGATATGAACAAATTTATTAGAAACACAACAATTAAAAGATTTTATGCCTTAAAACCAACATCAGAAAACACCAAAATAATTGACCCTAATAACATTATATCCACAAAATTAAAGAAAAAATCCAAATTCTATCCCACAACATACAAATCTGGAGCGTTAGAAGTTTTCGAAAAAGTAGTCATGGAAGATCTCCGAAAAATTAAACCGTCAAAATATGACACCATGAATATGACTAAAAAAGAACTGAATATCTTAAAAGCGCTCCAAGAAGATGAGGATTTAGTAATCAAACCGGCCGATAAAGGGGGAGGTACAGTTATCTTATCTAGAGAATACTATATACAGGAGGCTCTAAGACAACTGCAACAAGAAAAAACATATGCAGTTCTAAAAAAAGATCCCACTAATGATTACAAAAAAATTTTAAGTAAATATCTAGATAAGGGAAAGGAAAATAATTATTTCTCAAAAAACGAATATGAATACATAAACATCAGTAACCCAAAAATACCTGTAATTTATTTCCTTCCAAAAATACATAAGGATCCAATCCAACCTCCAGGAAGACCAATAGTATCCGGTATAGACTCCATGTTCTGCAACCTGTCAGAATATTTAGATCATATACTGCAACCCTATGTGAAAAACACTAAATCATACTTAAAAGACACCATTAGCATCCTCAAAAACTTACAGACATGTAAATGGGAAGATAATTGCATCTTGGTGTCAAGTGATGTCACATCCCTATACACAATTATAGACCATCAACAGGGATGTGAAGCAATACACAGTATCCTAAAAGAGAAAAATCAATTGAGAGGAGACCAAATAGATTTTATAATAGATGGAATCAAGATCATTTTAAATCATAATTTCTTTTGGTTCTTAGATAAATTCTATCTTCAGAAAACAGGTACGGCCATGGGGACCAGGTTCGCCCCCAGCTATGCCAACCTCTTCATGTCCCAATGGGAAAATACACATGTTTGGAGCGGGCATAGCTGGTTGGAGAACCTGGTCCTATATTACAGATATATTGATGATCTCATTTTTATATGGAAGGGGAGTGAGGAGGACCTCATCTCTTTTTTAAAACATCTTAATAGTAATAACAAAAATATAGTACTCAATACAGTCTATAGCAGAGAGAAGATCATCTTCCTGGATCTCGAAGTATATATAGAAAATGGCAAAATAAAGACAAAAAACCATTTTAAGAAAGTAGACACGAATAATTTTATTGATAAGTCAAGCTGCCACTACCCCCCGTGGTTGGGTGGTATCCCAAAAAGCCAATTTACCCGTATCCGGCGAAACTGCACCGATTTATCCATATATATGGAACAAACCGAGGTATTGAAAGATAGATTTCTTGAAAAGGGATACGACAAAACGAAGATAGAACATACTATATTAGAAGTGGCAGAAGGTAATAGAGACCAACTTTTAACCTACAAGAAAAAGGATATATTAGAAAATACCTTCCAAAATAAAAACCCTGTGATATTCAACTATACCAATAAATCCCAACGAATTAAAAAGATTATAAAAAAACATTGGAAAATTCTCCAAAGTGATGAGATTTTGAAAAACATCATACCTGACAACCCTGCTGTTGTATTCAGGGGAGCCCCAAATTTTAAACAAAAATTAACCAATAATTACACCACCCAACAAAAAATTCCTAATAAAGCACCAGAGCACTTTCTTAGCAGGAAAAAAGGTTTTTATGGATGCTTAAACTGCATGGGCTGCAGAACTATTACTCACCCGAAGTATCCTATCACCAATTTTATTTCTTCAAAAAATGGCCGAAGTTTTGATATTAACAATTTTATCACATGTTCTACAGTCAATGTCATATACTTAATAGAATGCCCGTGCGGCTTACAATATGTGGGTCGAACCACCAGGCAACTGAAAAAAAGAATAGAGGAACACATAAGGAATATTAGAAACGGTCTGATAACCCACAGCCTCTCAAAACACTTCCTCGATTTCCACCAAAAAGATCCCAGTGGAATAAAATTTTGTGCGGTTGAGAAGGTTCACAAACATTGGAGAGGGGGAGATAACATACTCAACATAGGTAGAAGGGAGATGAGGTGGGTGTTCGATTTGGACACTCTGAAGCCCCTTGGTTTAAATGCAGACTTTGACTTATATAATTTTATGTAGTTATTATCTGCTATATATGTGTGCTTTTATTCCATTGTTGTAAGCTCATTGTGTGCATTTTGAAAAATATATTTTTATCTGCCTATCTTTTAATATATGTATACACATTTTTGATAAGTCATACATGTACACCCCATCTCTTTTCCTTATTCGATATTTTAGATTCTCCCCCATCTAAAGCCTAAATAAGCGATATGCAAATTTTAATATGCTAATGGCGGTGAGAATTTTTTCTATAAGTTTATTTTCGGGATGCACATAATGAGCAAAATCTAACTTGTTATGAAGGTAATATGCCATGTCTTGCTTTTTCTTTATTTTTATTCTCCGATTTTCTGCAATATGCGAGATATACACCTCGCGAAATCTAAATCAGTGAGAAGGCTCCTTCCCTCTAAGTCAAATTCCCGCGAGACGCGAGATCGCCGAAAGCTGAGAAAACATCAAAGTCAAGATCACGCGAGACGCGAGAAGATGACGAATACGGAAGTGCCAGAACCCGGAAGTCACTATTCTCAATAAAAAGACTATTCTGAAGCAGGGAGTCCAGACGCCTTGTAGAAGCTCGTGTAAAGCGAAACGCGTAGCGGTCTGGACTCCACCTGCTTCTTATTTATATGCATATCTTGTTTTTATTTTTATATTTAAAGTTTTTTAATATATTTATTCTGTACCTGCTGGAAGGATCAGTGTCTCATCGGCTGTGTGGCGCCCACCCTGTATGACAAGATCCCTCATGTAAGCAGATGCTGTGTCTCTACTATTAAATGTATACTTTTTTGTACTAATTGGATGTCCTGTGTTATATCCCTTCTGAGACTCGATATCCTGGACAGCTGATTGCAACAGGATCTATTTGAAGTGCCTACTATTTTCTGGGAGTCTGTAAGTGTATCCCCTTGAGGGGGACCAACTCAATCTCCCTTCTTCTGGATTATTCACCTACCTCTACACAGAGCCTTATTTGTATATATATATCACTACAAAGGTGCACTACTTACATACTGCTTTTAAGCGCACTTGTTTGTGTTTATTGTATTTTGTCCATTGTTATATAGTGTGTGGTTTAGGGACACACTACCACAGTGCTGCTGAGAGCTATTTGATTACAGCGCTGGGTACACCTCTTTTTTGTGCATATTTGTTGATTCACTCCCTATAGCTCACCCAGCTGCAGTATTCACTGTTTGTTTTGCACTTTTTTTATCATAATGTCTCTTTTTGAATATAGAAATAATTATAGAATTAATGTTGATGATATCTTTGAAACAACACCTATAGAAAAAATAGAAAACAGAGAAGATGTAGATAGTCTTATGTCAAACCTAGAAAAAATGCTCATTAAAGAGCTAAAGATCAAATGGGAAACAGAAACTCTGCAAAAATATCTGAGAGAGAAAATCACCCCTAGAGGTTTAAGACTTTTCAAACATCCCACATTTGACACCAGTGACACTAATTTTATGCACGATTGGAATAATGCTTTAGAATTATGCACTTTCACACTTATGGAAATTATCATAAAACAGAGAAATAAAACACTAAGCGAATTAGATCTAGAGATCCAAAAAACACAAGAAAACTTAAAATCACATACAAGGAGCACATACTACCAAGACCTTTCAGAAAATACTGTTAAAAAAATTGAAAAAATTGAACAGGAAATAAGAATTACTAAAATTAAAAAGTACCATAGGGACCAAGAGGACTATAGACTCAATACTTTTCGAAACCCATCTGATTATAGAAACAATAAACACAACATACGTGATACTGTTAAAACAAATGATATAACCTTACAATACCCAGCCCATAGAAAATCAGAAGATAACCCAGTTGTAAGGAGAAAAGAAATACCTAAAACTCCAGTGCAAACTAGACTCACTAGACTGAGCCAACATTCGAACTTCCCAGAAAGGAGAAACACCACACAACAAAACACCTACCAATCATTTGAAAGCAACAACAGATTTCAAGTTTTATCTGAATCAGGAGAAACCTCTCCTTTTTTAGACTCAGATCACCGTCTACTTCGCCCGCTACCCAAAGAACAGAGAAAAAGATACCAAAACCCAAGAAATTACCAGTTAATAAATCCCAGACAAATAGGGAACCAAAGAGAAAGACAAAGAGTAGAACTAGAGGAAGCAGAGGGGGCAAAAAGTCACATAAGAAGGCGAAGACTAAGATACTAAACAAAAAGAACACCTCAATAGGAGTTTTTAATCTATCCCATAAAACTCTATCACAGGAACAATTATTAGTACTGAGTAAAGGTTTAAAGTTTGCCCCCACCAATAAGTTCAATCTCTTCTCGGCATACATTGATATGAACAAATTTATTAGAAACACAACAATTAAAAGATTTTATGCCTTAAAACCAACATCAGAAAACACCAAAATAATTGACCCTAATAACATTATATCCACAAAATTAAAGAAAAAATCCAAATTCTATCCCACAACATACAAATCTGGAGCGTTAGAAGTTTTCGAAAAAGTAGTCATGGAAGATCTCCGAAAAATTAAACCGTCAAAATATGACACCATGAATATGACTAAAAAAGAACTGAATATCTTAAAAGCGCTCCAAGAAGATGAGGATTTAGTAATCAAACCGGCCGATAAAGGGGGAGGTACAGTTATCTTATCTAGAGAATACTATATACAGGAGGCTCTAAGACAACTGCAACAAGAAAAAACATATGCAGTTCTAAAAAAAGATCCCACTAATGATTACAAAAAAATTTTAAGTAAATATCTAGATAAGGGAAAGGAAAATAATTATTTCTCAAAAAACGAATATGAATACATAAACATCAGTAACCCAAAAATACCTGTAATTTATTTCCTTCCAAAAATACATAAGGATCCAATCCAACCTCCAGGAAGACCAATAGTATCCGGTATAGACTCCATGTTCTGCAACCTGTCAGAATATTTAGATCATATACTGCAACCCTATGTGAAAAACACTAAATCATACTTAAAAGACACCATTAGCATCCTCAAAAACTTACAGACATGTAAATGGGAAGATAATTGCATCTTGGTGTCAAGTGATGTCACATCCCTATACACAATTATAGACCATCAACAGGGATGTGAAGCAATACACAGTATCCTAAAAGAGAAAAATCAATTGAGAGGAGACCAAATAGATTTTATAATAGATGGAATCAAGATCATTTTAAATCATAATTTCTTTTGGTTCTTAGATAAATTCTATCTTCAGAAAACAGGTACGGCCATGGGGACCAGGTTCGCCCCCAGCTATGCCAACCTCTTCATGTCCCAATGGGAAAATACACATGTTTGGAGCGGGCATAGCTGGTTGGAGAACCTGGTCCTATATTACAGATATATTGATGATCTCATTTTTATATGGAAGGGGAGTGAGGAGGACCTCATCTCTTTTTTAAAACATCTTAATAGTAATAACAAAAATATAGTACTCAATACAGTCTATAGCAGAGAGAAGATCATCTTCCTGGATCTCGAAGTATATATAGAAAATGGCAAAATAAAGACAAAAAACCATTTTAAGAAAGTAGACACGAATAATTTTATTGATAAGTCAAGCTGCCACTACCCCCCGTGGTTGGGTGGTATCCCAAAAAGCCAATTTACCCGTATCCGGCGAAACTGCACCGATTTATCCATATATATGGAACAAACCGAGGTATTGAAAGATAGATTTCTTGAAAAGGGATACGACAAAACGAAGATAGAACATACTATATTAGAAGTGGCAGAAGGTAATAGAGACCAACTTTTAACCTACAAGAAAAAGGATATATTAGAAAATACCTTCCAAAATAAAAACCCTGTGATATTCAACTATACCAATAAATCCCAACGAATTAAAAAGATTATAAAAAAACATTGGAAAATTCTCCAAAGTGATGAGATTTTGAAAAACATCATACCTGACAACCCTGCTGTTGTATTCAGGGGAGCCCCAAATTTTAAACAAAAATTAACCAATAATTACACCACCCAACAAAAAATTCCTAATAAAGCACCAGAGCACTTTCTTAGCAGGAAAAAAGGTTTTTATGGATGCTTAAACTGCATGGGCTGCAGAACTATTACTCACCCGAAGTATCCTATCACCAATTTTATTTCTTCAAAAAATGGCCGAAGTTTTGATATTAACAATTTTATCACATGTTCTACAGTCAATGTCATATACTTAATAGAATGCCCGTGCGGCTTACAATATGTGGGTCGAACCACCAGGCAACTGAAAAAAAGAATAGAGGAACACATAAGGAATATTAGAAACGGTCTGATAACCCACAGCCTCTCAAAACACTTCCTCGATTTCCACCAAAAAGATCCCAGTGGAATAAAATTTTGTGCGGTTGAGAAGGTTCACAAACATTGGAGAGGGGGAGATAACATACTCAACATAGGTAGAAGGGAGATGAGGTGGGTGTTCGATTTGGACACTCTGAAGCCCCTTGGTTTAAATGCAGACTTTGACTTATATAATTTTATGTAGTTATTATCTGCTATATATGTGTGCTTTTATTCCATTGTTGTAAGCTCATTGTGTGCATTTTGAAAAATATATTTTTATCTGCCTATCTTTTAATATATGTATACACATTTTTGATAAGTCATACATGTACACCCCATCTCTTTTCCTTATTCGATATTTTAGATTCTCCCCCATCTAAAGCCTAAATAAGCGATATGCAAATTTTAATATGCTAATGGCGGTGAGAATTTTTTCTATAAGTTTATTTTCGGGATGCACATAATGAGCAAAATCTAACTTGTTATGAAGGTAATATGCCATGTCTTGCTTTTTCTTTATTTTTATTCTCCGATTTTCTGCAATATGCGAGATATACACCTCGCGAAATCTAAATCAGTGAGAAGGCTCCTTCCCTCTAAGTCAAATTCCCGCGAGACGCGAGATCGCCGAAAGCTGAGAAAACATCAAAGTCAAGATCACGCGAGACGCGAGAAGATGACGAATACGGAAGTGCCAGAACCCGGAAGTCACTATTCTCAATAAAAAGACTATTCTGAAGCAGGGAGTCCAGACGCCTTGTAGAAGCTCGTGTAAAGCGAAACGCGTAGCGGTCTGGACTCCACCTGCTTCTTATTTATATGCATATCTTGTTTTTATTTTTATATTTAAAGTTTTTTAATATATTTATTCTGTACCTGCTGGAAGGATCAGTGTCTCATCGGCTGTGTGGCGCCCACCCTGTATGACAAGATCCCTCATGTAAGCAGATGCTGTGTCTCTACTATTAAATGTATACTTTTTTGTACTAATTGGATGTCCTGTGTTATATCCCTTCTGAGACTCGATATCCTGGACAGCTGATTGCAACAGGATCTATTTGAAGTGCCTACTATTTTCTGGGAGTCTGTAAGTGTATCCCCTTGAGGGGGACCAACTCAATCTCCCTTCTTCTGGATTATTCACCTACCTCTACACAGAGCCTTATTTGTATATATATATCACTACAAAGGTGCACTACTTACATACTGCTTTTAAGCGCACTTGTTTGTGTTTATTGTATTTTGTCCATTGTTATATAGTGTGTGGTTTAGGGACACACTACCACAGTGCTGCTGAGAGCTATTTGATTACAGCGCTGGGTACACCTCTTTTTTCATGATGATGATATCATGATGAGATGATGATGATGATATCATGATGATGATGATGATGATGATGTTGATATGATGATGATATGATGATGAGATGATGATGATGATATCATGATGAGATGATGATGATATCATGATGATGATATCATGATGATGATATCATGATGATGATATCATGATGATGATATCATGATGATGATATCATGATGATGAGATGATGATGATGATGATGATGATGATGATATCATGATGAGATGATGATGATGATATCATGATGAGATGATGATGATGATGATGATGATATCATGATGAGATGATGATGATGATGATGATGATGATATCATGATGATAATAGCATGATGAGATGATGATGATGATGATGATGATATCATGATGATGATATCATGATGATGATATCATGATGATGATATCATGATGAGATGATGATATAATGATGAGATGATAATATCATGATGAGATGATGATGTTGATGATGATGATGATGATGATGATGATGATGATGATGATGATGATGATATCATGATGATGATATCATGATGAGATGATGATGATGATGATGATAATGATGATGATGATATCATGATGATGATATCATGATGAGATGATGAAGATGATGATGATATCATGATGATGATATCATGATGATGATATCATGATGAGATGATGATGATGATGATGATGATGATGATGATGATATCATGATGATGATATCATGATGATGATATCATGATGAGATGATGATGATGATGATGATGATGATATCATGATGATGATATCATGATGATGATATCATGATGAGATGATGATGATGATGATATCATGATGAGATGATGATGATGATGATGATATCATGATGAGATGATGATGATATCATGATGATGATATCATGATGAGATGATGATGATATCATGATGAGATTATGTTGATGATGATGATGATGATGATGATGATGATGATGATATCATGATGATGATATCATGATGAGATGATGATGATGATATCATGATGAGATGATGATGATGATATCATGATGAGATGATGATGATATCATGATGATGATATCATGATGAGATGATGATGATATCATGATGATGATATCATGATGAGATGATGATGATGATATCATGATGATGATGATGATATCATGATGATGATATCATGATGAGATGATGATGATGATGATATCATGATGATGATATCATGATGAGATGATGATGATGATGATGATGATGATGATGATATCATGATGATAATATCATGATGATGATGATGATGATGATGATGATGATGATATCATGATGATTATATCATGATGAGATGATGATGATGATGATGATGATGATGATGATGATGATGATATCATGATGATGATATCATGATGAGATGATGAAGATGATGATGATATCATGATGATGATATCATGATGAGATGATGATGATGATGATGATGATGATGATATCATGATGATGATATCATGATGATGATATCATGATGAGATGATGATGATGATGATGATGATGATGATGATGATGATATCATGATGATGATATCATGATGAGATGATGATATAATGATGAGATGATAATATCATGATGAGATGATGATGATGATGATGATGATGATGATGATGATATCATGATGATGATATCATGATGAGATGATGATGATGATATCATGATGAGATGATGATGATGATATCATGATGAGATGATGATGATATCATGATGATGATATCATGATATCATGATGATGATATCATGATGAGATGATGATGATGATGATGATATCATGATGATGATATCATGATGAGATGATGATGATGATGATGATGATATCATGATGATGATATCATGATGAGATGATGATGATGATGATGATGATATCATGATGATGATATCATGATGAGATGATGATGATGATGATGATGATATCATGATGAGATGATGATGATGATGATGATGATGATATCATGATGAGATGATGATGATGATGATGATGATATCATGATGATGATATCATGATGAGATGATGATGATGATATCATGATGAGATGATGATATAATGATGAGATGATAATATCATGATGAGATGATGATGTTGATGATGATGATGATGATGATGATATCATGATGAGATGATGTTGATGATGATGATGATGATATCATGATGATGATATCATGATGAGATGATGATGATGATATCATGATGAGATGATGATATCATGATGAGATGATGATGATATCATGATGATGATATCATGATGAGATGATGATGATATCATGATGATGATATCATGATGAGATGATGTTGATGATGATGATGATGATGATGATGATGATGATGATGATGATATCATGATGATGATATCATGATGAGATGATGATGATGATGATGATGATGATGATGATGATGATGATGATGATATCATGATGATGATATCATGATGAGATGATGATGATGATGATATCATGATGAGATGATGATGATGATATCATGATGAGATTATGATGATATCATGATGATGATATCATGATGATGATATCATGATGAGATGATGATGATGATATCATGATGAGATGATGATGATGATATCATGATGATGATATCATGATGATGATGATGATGATATCATGATGATGATATCATGATGAGATGATGATGATATCATGATGATGATATCATGATGAGATGATGATGATGATATCATGATGATGATGATGATGATGATGATGTTGATATGATGATGATATGATGATGAGATGATGATGATGATATCATGATGAGATGATGATGATATCATGATGATGATATCATGATGATGATATCATGATGATGATATCATGATGATGTTATCATGATGATGATATCATGATGATGAGATGATGATGATGATGATGATGATGATATCATGATGAGATGATGATGATGATATCATGATGAGATGATGATGATGATGATGATATCATGATGAGATGATGATGATGATGATATCATGATGATAATAGCATGATGAGATGATGATGATGATGATATCATGATGATGATATCATGATGATGATATCATGATGATGATATCATGATGAGATGATGATATAATGATGAGATGATAATATCATGATGAGATGATGATGTTGATGATGATGATGATGATGATGATGATGATGATGATGATATCATGATGATGATATCATGATGAGATGATGTTGATGATGATGATGATGATGATATCATGATGATGATATCATGATGAGATGATGATGATGATATCATGATGAGATGATGATGATATCATGATGATGATATCATGATGAGATGATGATGATGATGATGATATCATGATGATGATATCATGATGATGATATCATGATGAGATGATGATGATGATGATGATATCATGATGATGATATCATGATGAGATGATGATGATGATGATGATGATATCATGATGATGATATCATGATGATGAGATGATGATGATGATGATGATGATGATGATATCATGATGATGATATCATGATGATGAGATGATGATGATGATGATGATGATGATATCATGATGATGATGATGATGATGATGATGATGATGATGATGATGATGATGATATCATGATAATGAGATGATGATGATGATGATGATGATGATGATGATGATGATGATGATGATGATGATGATGATGATGATGATGATATCATGATGATGAGATGATGATGATGATGATGATGATGATGATGATATAATGATGTTGATATGATGATGATATGATGATAATGATAGCATGATGGGATGATGATATCATGATGATGAGATCATGATGGAATGATGATGAGATCATGATGAGATGATGATGAAATCATGATGAGATGATGATGATGATATCATGATGAGATGATGATGATGATGATGATGATGATATCATGATGAGATGATGATGATGTCATGATGATAATATCAAGATGAGATTATGATGTTGATGATATCATGATGATGATATCATGATGAGATGATGATAATGATATCATGATGAGATGATGATGATGATGATATCATGATGAGATGATGATGATGATGATGATGATATCATGATGAGATGATGATAATGATATCATGATGAGATGATGATGATGATGATGATGATATCATGATGATGATATCATGATGAGATGATGATGTTGATGATATCATGATGATGATATCATGATGAGATGATGATAATGATGATGATGATATCATGATGAGATGATGATGAGATGATGATGATGATGATGATATCATGAAGAGATGATGATGATGATGATGATGATGATATCATGATGAGATGATGATGATGTCATGATTATAATATCAAGATGAGATGATGAGATGATGATATCATGATGAGATGATGATGATATCATGATGATGATATCATGATGAGATGATGATGATATCATGATGAGATGATGATGATGATGATATCATGATGAGATGATGATGATGATGATGAAATCATGATGAGATGATGATATGATAATGATATCATGATGATAATATCATGATGATGATATCATGATGATGATATCATGATGAGATGATGATAATGATATCATGATGAGATGATGATGATGATGATGATGATGATGATATCATGATGATGATATCATGATGAGATGATGATGATGATATCATGATGAGATGATGATATAATGATGAGATGATAATATCATGATGAGATGATGATGTTGATGATGATGATGATGATGATGATGATATCATGATGAGATGATGTTGATGATGATGATGATGATATCATGATGATGATATCATGATGAGATGATGATGATGATATCATGATGAGATGATGATATCATGATGAGATGATGATGATATCATGATGATGATATCATGATGAGATGATGATGATATCATGATGATGATATCATGATGAGATGATGTTGATGATGATGATGATGATGATGATGATGATGATGATGATATCATGATGATGATATCATGATGAGATGATGATGATGATATCATGATGACATGATGATGATGATATCATGATGAGATTACGATGATATCATGATGATGATATCATGATGAGATGATGATGATATCATGATGATGATATCATGATGAGATGATGATGATGATATCATGATGATGATATCATGATGATGATGATGATGATATCATGATGATGATATCATGATGAGATGATGATGATATCATGATGATGATATCATGATGAGATGATGATGATGATATCATGATGATGATGATGATGATGATGTTGATATGATGATGATATGATGATGAGATGATGATGATGATATCATGATGAGATGATGATGATATCATGATGATGATATCATGATGATGATATCATGATGATGATATCATGATGATGATATCATGATGATGAGATGATGATGATGATGATGATGATGATGATATCATGATGAGATGATGATGATGATATCATGATGAGATGATGATGATGATGATGATGATATCATGATGAGATGATGATGATGATGATGATGATGATATCATGATGATAATAGCATGATGAGATGATGATGATGATGATGATGATATCATGATGATGATATCATGATGATGATATCATGATGATGATATCATGATGAGATGATGATATAATGATGAGATGATAATATCATGATGAGATGATGATGTTGATGATGATGATGATGATGATGATGATGATGATGATGATGATGATGATATCATGATGATGATATCATGATGAGATGATGATGATGATGATGATAATGATGATGATGATATCATGATGATGATATCATGATGAGATGATGAAGATGATGATGATATCATGATGATGATATCATGATGATGATATCATGATGAGATGATGATGATGATGATGATGATGATGATGATATCATGATGATGATATCATGATGATGATATCATGATGAGATGATGATGATGATGATGATGATGATATCATGATGATGATATCATGATGATGATATCATGATGAGATGATGATGATGATGATATCATGATGAGATGATGATGATGATGATGATGATATCATGATGAGATGATGATGATATCATGATGATGATATCATGATGAGATGATGATGATATCATGATGAGATGATGTTGATGATGATGATGATGATGATGATGATGATGATATCATGATGATGATATCATGATGAGATGATGATGATGATATCATGATGAGATGATGATGATGATATCATGATGAGATGATGATGATATCATGATGATGATATCATGATGAGATGATGATGATATCATGATGATGATATCATGATGAGATGATGATGATGATATCATGATGATGATGATGATATCATGATGATGATATCATGATGAGATGATGATGATGATGATATCATGATGATGATATCATGATGAGATGATGATGATGATGATGATGATGATGATGATATCATGATGATAATATCATGATGATGATGATGATGATGATGATGATGATGATGATATCATGATGATTATATCATGATGAGATGATGATGATGATGATGATGATGATGATGATATCATGATGATGATATCATGATGAGATGATGAAGATGATGATGATATCATGATGATGATATCATGATGAGATGATGATGATGATGATGATGATGATGATGATGATATCATGATGATGATATCATGATGATGATATCATGATGATGATATCATGATGAGATGATGATGATGATGATGATGATGATGATGATGATGATGATGATGATGATATCATGATGATGATATCATGATGATGATATCATGATGAGATGATGATATAATGATGAGATGATAATATCATGATGAGATGATGATGATGATGATGATGATGATGATGATGATGATGATGATGATGATGATGATGATATCATGATGATGATATCATGATGAGATGATGATGATGATATCATGATGAGATGATGATGATGATATCATGATGAGATGATGATGATATCATGATGATGATATCATGATATCATGATGATGATATCATGATGAGATGATGATGATGATGATGATGATATCATGATGATGATATCATGATGAGATGATGATGATGATGATGATGATATCATGATGATGATATCATGATGAGATGATGATGATGATGATGATGATATCATGATGATGATATCATGATGAGATGATGATGATGATGATGATGATATCATGATGAGATGATGATGATGATGATGATGATGATGATATCATGATGAGATGATGATGATGATGATGATGATATCATGATGATGATATCATGATGAGATGATGATGATGATATCATGATGAGATGATGATATAATGATGAGATGATAATATCATGATGAGATGATGATGTTGATGATGATGATGATGATGATGATGATGATGATATCATGATGAGATGATGTTGATGATGATGATGATGATATCATGATGATGATATCATGATGAGATGATGATGATGATATCATGATGAGATGATGATATCATGATGAGATGATGATGATATCATGATGATGATATCATGATGAGATGATGATGATATCATGATGATGATATCATGATGAGATGATGTTGATGATGATGATGATGATGATGATGATGATGATGATGATGATGATATCATGATGATGATATCATGATGAGATGATGATGATGATGATGATGATGATGATGATGATGATGATGATGATGATGATGATATCATGATGATGATATCATGATGAGATGATGATGATGATGATATCATGATGAGATGATGATGATGATATCATGATGAGATTATGATGATATCATGATGATGATATCATGATGATGATATCATGATGAGATGATGATGATGATATCATGATGAGATGATGATGATGATATCATGATGATGATATCATGATGATGATGATGATGATATCATGATGATGATATCATGATGAGATGATGATGATATCATGATGATGATATCATGATGAGATGATGATGATGATATCATGATGATGATGATGATGATGATGTTGATATGATGATGATATGATGATGAGATGATGATGATGATATCATGATGAGATGATGATGATATCATGATGATGATATCATGATGATGATATCATGATGATGATATCATGATGATGTTATCATGATGATGATATCATGATGATGAGATGATGATGATGATGATGATGATACCATGATGAGATGATGATGATGATATCATGATGAGATGATGATGATGATGATGATATCATGATGAGATGATGATGATGATGATGATATCATGATGATAATAGCATGATGAGATGATGATGATGATGATATCATGATGATGATATCATGATGATGATATCATGATGATGATATCATGATGAGATGATGATATAATGATGAGATGATAATATCATGATGAGATGATGATGTTGATGATGATGATGATGATGATGATGATGATGATGATGATGATGATATCATGATGATGATATCATGATGAGATGATGTTGATGATGATGATGATGATGATATCATGATGATGATATCATGATGAGATGATGATGATGATATCATGATGAGATGATGATGATATCATGATGATGATATCATGATGAGATGATGATGATGATGATGATATCATGATGATGATATCATGATGATGATATCATGATGAGATGATGATGATGATGATGATATCATGATGATGATATCATGATGAGATGATGATGATGATGATGATGATATCATGATGATGATATCATGATGATGAGATGATGATGATGATGATGATGATGATGATATCATGATGATGATATCATGATGATGAGATGATGATGATGATGATGATGATGATATCATGATGATGATGATGATGATGATGATGATGATGATGATGATGATGATATCATGATAATGAGATGATGATGATGATGATGATGATGATGATGATGATGATGATGATGATGATGATGATGATGATGATATCATGATGATGAGATGATGATGATGATGATGATGATATAATGATGTTGATATGATGATGATATGATGATAATGATAGCATGATGGGATGATGATATCATGATGATGAGATCATGATGGAATGATGATGAGATCATGATGAGATGATGATGAAATCATGATGAGATGATGATGATGATGATATCATGATGAGATGATGATGATGATGATGATGATGATATCATGATGAGATGATGATGATGTCATGATGATAATATCAAGATGAGATTATGATGTTGATGATATCATGATGATGATATCATGATGAGATGATGATAATGATATCATGATGAGATGATGATGATGATGATATCATGATGAGATGATGATGATGATATCATGATGAGATGATGATGATGATGATGATGATGATGATATCATGATGAGATGATGAGATGATAATGATATCATGATGATAATATCATGATGAGATGATGATGATGATGATGATATCATGATGAGATGATGATAATGATATCATGATGAGATGATGATGATGATGATGATGATGATGATATCATGATGAGATGATGAGATGATAATGATATCATGATGATAATATCATGATGAGATGATGATCATGATGATGATATCATGATGAGATGATGATGATGATATCATGATGATGATGATGATGATGATGATGATGTTGATATGATGATGATATGATGATGAGATGATGATGATATCATGATGAGATGATGATGATGATGATATCATGATGAGATGATGATGATGATGATGATATCATGATGATGATATCATGATGAGATGATGATGATGATATCATGATGATGATGATATCATGATGAGATGATGATGATGATGATGATGATGATATCATGATGATGATATCATGATGATGAGATGATGATGATGATGATGATGATGATGATGATGATGATGATGATGATATCATGATGATGATGATGATGATGATGATGATGATATCATGATGATGAGATGATGATGATGATGATGACGATGATGATGATGATGATGATGATATCATGATGATGAGATGATGATGATGATGATGATGATATAATGATGTTGATATGATGATGATATGATGATAATGATAGCATGATGGGATGATGATATCATGATGATGAGATCATGATGAGATGATGATGATATCATGATGAGATGATGATGAAATCATGATGAGATGATGATGATGATATCATGATGAGATGATGATGATGATGATGATGATGATATCATGATGAGATGATGATGATGTCATGATGATAATATCAAGATGAGATTATGATGTTGATGATATCATGATGATGATATCATGATGAGATGATGATAATGATATCATGATGAGATGATGATGATGATGATATCATGATGAGATGATGATGATGATATCATGATGAGATGATGATGATGATGATGATGATGATGATGATGATATCATGATGAGATGATGAGATGATAATGATATCATGATGATAATATCATGATGAGATGATGATGATGATGATGATATCATGATGATGATATCATGATGATGATATCATGATGAGATGATGATAATGATATCATGATGAGATGATGATGATGACATCATGATGAGATGATGATGATGACATCATGATGATGTTATCATGATGATGATATCATGATGATAATATCATGATGAGATGATGATGATGATGATATCATGATGATGATATCATGATGAGATGATGATAATGATATCATGATGAGATGATGATGATGATATCATGATGAGATGATGATGATGATATCATGATGATGTTATCATGATGATGATATAATGATGATGAGATGATGATGATGATGATGATGATGATGATGATGATGATGATGATGATGATGATATCATGATGATAATATGATGATGATGATGATGATGATGATGATGATGATGATATAATGATGTTGATATGATGATTATATGATGATAATGATAGCATGATGGGATGATGATATCATGATGATGAGATCATGATGAGATGATGATGATATCATGATGAGATGATGATGAAATCATGATGAGATGATGATGATGATGATGATGATATCATGATGAGATGATGATGAGATGATGATGATGATGATGATATCATGATGAGATAAAGATGATGATGATGATGATGATGATATCATGATGAGATGATGATGATGTCATGATGATAATATCAAGATGAGATGATGATGTTGATGATATCATGATGATGATATCATGATGAGATGATGATAATGATGATGATGATGATATCATGATGAGATGATGATGAGATGATGATGATGATGATGATATCATGATGAGATGATGATAATGATATCATGATGAGATGATGATGATGATGATGATGATGATGATGATATCATGATGATGATATCATGATGAGATGATGATGTTGATGATATCATGATGATGATATCATGATGAGATGATGATAATGATGATGATGATATCATGATGAGATGATGATGAGATGATGATGATGATGATGATATCATGATGAGATGATGATGATGATGATGATGATGATGATATCATGATGAGATGATGATGATGTCATGATTATAATATCAAGATGAGATGATGAGATGATGATATCATGATGAGATGATGATGATATCATGATGATGATATCATGATGAGATGATGATAATGATGATGATGATATCATGATGAGATGATGATGAGATGATGATGATGATGATGATATCATGATGAGATGATGATGATGATGATGATGATGATGATATCATGATGAGATGATGATGATGTCATGATTATAATATCAAGATGAGATGATGAGATGATGATATCATGATGAGATGATGATGATATCATGATGATGATATCATGATGAGATGATGATGATATCATGATGAGATGATGATGATGATGATATCATGATGAGATGATGATGATGATGATGAAATCATGATGAGATGATGATATGATAATGATATCATGATGATAATATCATGATGATGATATCATGATGATGATATCATGATGAGATGATGATAATGATATCATGATGAGATGATGATGATGATGATGATGATGATATCATGATGATGATATCATGATGAGATGATGATGATGATATCATGATGAGATGATGATATAATGATGAGATGATAATATCATGATGAGATGATGATGTTGATGATGATGATGATGATGATGATGATGATGATGATGATGATATCATGATGAGATGATGTTGATGATGATGATGATGATATCATGATGATGATATCATGATGAGATGATGATGATGATATCATGATGAGATGATGATATCATGATGAGATGATGATGATATCATGATGATGATATCATGATGAGATGATGATGATATCATGATGATGATATCATGATGAGATGATGTTGATGATGATGATGATGATGATGATGATGATGATGATATCATGATGATGATATCATGATGAGATGATGATGATGATATCATGATGAGATGATGATGATGATATCATGATGAGATGATGATGATATCATGATGATGATATCATGATGAGATGATGATGATATCATGATGATGATATCATGATGAGATGATGATGATGATATCATGATGATGATATCATGATGATGATGATGATGATATCATGATGATGATATCATGATGAGATGATGATGATATCATGATGATGATATCATGATGAGATGATGATGATGATATCATGATGATGATGATGATGATGATGTTGATATGATGATGATATGATGATGAGATGATGATGATGATATCATGATGAGATGATGATGATATCATGATGATGATATCATGATGATGATATCATGATGATGATATCATGATGATGTTATCATGATGATGATATCATGATGATGAGATGATGATGATGATGATGATGATGATGATGATATCATGATGAGATGATGATGATGATATCATGATGAGATGATGATGATGATGATGATGATATCATGATGAGATGATGATGATGATGATGATGATGATATCATGATGATAATAGCATGATGAGATGATGATGATGATGATGATATCATGATGATGATATCATGATGATGATATCATGATGATGATATCATGATGATGATATCATGATGAGATGATGATATCATGATGAGATGATGATATAATGATGAGATGATAATATCATGATGAGATGATGATGTTGATGATGATGATGATGATGATGATGATGATGATGATGATGATGATGATGATGATGATATCATGATGATGATATCATGATGAGATGATGATGATGATGATAATGATGATGATGATATCATGATGATGATATCATGATGAGATGATGAAGATGATGATGATATCATGATGATGATATCATGATGATGATATCATGATGAGATGATGATGATGATGATGATGATGATGATGATATCATGATGATGATATCATGATGATGATATCATGATATGATGATGATGATGATGATGATGATATCATGATGATGATATCATGATGATGATATCATGATGAGATGATGATGATGATGATGATATCATGATGAGATGATGATGATGATGATGATGATATCATGATGAGATGATGATGATATCATGATGATGATATCATGATGAGATGATGATGATATCATGATGAGATGATGTTGATGATGATGATGATGATGATGATGATGATGATATCATGATGATGATATCATGATGAGATGATGATGATGATATCATGATGAGATGATGATGATGATATCATGATGAGATGATGATGATATCATGATGATGATATCATGATGAGATGATGATGATATCATGATGATGATATCATGATGAGATGATGATGATGATATCATGACGATGATGATGATATCATGATGATGATATCATGATGAGATGATGATGATGATGATATCATGATGATGATATCATGATGAGATGATGATGATGATGATGATGATGATGATATCATGATGATAATATCATGATGATGATGATGATGATGATGATGATATCATGATGATTATATCATGATGAGATGATGATGATGATGATGATGATGATGATGATGATGATGATGATATCATGATGATGATATCATGATGAGATGATGAAGATGATGATGATATCATGATGATGATATCATGATGAGATGATGATGATGATGATGATGATGATATCATGATGATGATATCATGATGATGATATCATGATGATGATATCATGATGAGATGATGATGATGATGATGATGATGATGATGATGATATCATGATGATGATATCATGATGAGATGATGATATAATGATGAGATGATAATATCATGATGAGATGATGATGATGATGATGATGATGATGATATCATGATGATGATATCATGATGAGATGATGATGATGATATCATGATGAGATGATGATGATGATATCATGATGAGATGATGATGATATCATGATGATGATATCATGATATCATGATGATGATATCATGATGAGATGATGATGATGATGATGATATCATGATGATGATATCATGATGAGATGATGATGATGATGATGATGATATCATGATGATGATATCATGATGAGATGATGATGATGATGATGATGATATCATGATGATGATATCATGATGAGATGATGATGATGATGATGATGATATCATGATGAGATGATGATGATGATGATGATGATGATGATGATGATATCATGATGAGATGATGATGATGATGATGATGATGATATCATGATGATGATATCATGATGAGATGATGATGATGATATCATGATGAGATTATGATATAATGATGAGATGATAATATCATGATGAGATGATGATGTTGATGATGATGATGATGATGATGATGATGATGATGATGATGATGATGATGATATCATGATGAGATGATGTTGATGATGATGATGATGATATCATGATGATGATATCATGATGAGATGATGATGATGATATCATGATGAGATGATGATATCATGATGAGATGATGATGATATCATGATGATGATATCATGATGAGATGATGATGATATCATGATGATGATATCATGATGAGATGATGTTGATGATGATGATGATGATGATGATGATGATGATGATATCATGATAATGATATCATGATGAGATGATGATGATGATGATGATGATGATGATGATGATGATATCATGATGATGATATCATGATGAGATGATGATGATGATATCATGATGAGATGATGATGATGATATCATGATGAGATGATGATGATGATATCATGATGAGATTATGATGATATCATGATGATGATATCATGATGAGATGATGATGATATCATGATGATGATATCATGATGAGATGATGATGATGATATCATGATGATGATATCATGATGATGATGATGATGATATCATGATGATGATATCATGATGAGATGATGATGATATCATGATGATGATATCATGATGATGATGATGATGATGATGTTGATATGATGATGATATGATGATGAGATGATGATGATGATATCATGATGAGATGATGATGATATCATGATGATGATATCATGATGATGATATCATGATGATGTTATCATGATGATGTTATCATGATGATGATATCATGATGATGAGATGATGATGATGATGATGATGATGATGATGATGATGATGATGATGATATCATGATGAGATGATGATGATGATATCATGATGAGATGATGATGATGATGATGATACCATGATGAGATGATGATGATGATGATGATATCATGATGATAATAGCATGATGAGATGATGATGATGATGATGATATCATGATGATGATATCATGATGATGATATCATGATGATGATATCATGATGAGATGATGATATAATGATGAGATGATAATATCATGATGAGATGATGATGTTGATGATGATGATGATGATGATGATGATGATGATGATGATATCATGATGAGATGATGTTGATGATGATGATATCATGATGATGATATCATGATGAGATGATGATGATGATATCATGATGAGATGATGATGATATCATGATGATGATATCATGATGAGATGATGATGATGATGATGATGATGATATCATGATGATGATATCATGATGAGATGATGATGATGATGATGATATCATGATGATGATATCATGATGAGATGATGATGATGATGATGATGATGATGATGATATCATGATGATGATATCATGATGATGAGATGATGATGATGATGATGATGATATCATGATGATGAGATGATGATGATGATGATGATGATGATGATGATGATGATGATATCATGATGATGATGATGATGATGATGATGATGATGATGATGATGATGATATCATGATAATGAGATGATGATGATGATGATAATGATGATGATGATGATGATGATGATATCATGATGATGAGATGATGATGATGATGATGATGATGATATAATGATGTTGATATGATGATGATATGATGATAATGATAGCATGATGGGATGATGATATCATGATGAGATGATGATGAGATCATGATGAGATGATGATGAAATCATGATGAGATGATGATGATGATATCATGATGAGATGATGATGATATCATGATGAGATGATGATGATATCATGATGAGATGATGATGATGATGATGATATCATGATGAGATGATGATGATATCATGATGAGATGATGATAATGATAGTATGAGATGATGATGTTGATATCATGATGAGATGATGATGATGATATCATGATGAGATGATGATGATGATGATGATATCATGATGAGATGATGATGATATCATGATGATGATGATATCATGATGATAATATCATGATGAGATGATGATGATGATGATGATGATGATGATGATGATATCATGATGAGATGATGATGATATCATGATGATGATGATATCATGATGATAATATCATGATGAGATGATGATGATGATATCATGATTAGATGATGATAATGATGATATCATGATGAGAAGACGATGATGATGATATCATGATGATGATATCATGATGAGAAGACGATGATGATGATATCATGATGATGATATCATGATGATGATATCATGATGAGATGATAATGATGATGATGATGATATCATGATTAGATGATGATAATGATGATATCATGATGAGAAGACGATGATGATGATATCATGATGATATCATGATGAGAAGACGATGATGATGATATCATGATGATGATATCATGATGAGATGATAATGATGATGATGATGATATCATGATGAGATGATGATGATGATATCATGATGAGATGATGATGATGATATCATGATGATGATGATGATGATGATATCATGATGAGATGATGATGATGATGATGATGATATCATGATGAGATGATGATGATGATGATGATGATGATGATATCATGATGAGATGATGATGATATCATGATGATAATATCATGATGAGATGATGATGATGATTATGATATCATGATGATGATATCATGATGAGATGATGATAATGATATCATGATGAGATGATGATGATGATGATGATATCATGATGAGATGATGATGATGATGATATCATGATGAGATGATGATGATGATATCATGATGAGATGATGATGATGATGATGATGATGATGATGATGATGATGATGATATCATGATGAGATGATGATGATGATGATATCATGATGATGATATCATGATGAGATGATGATAATGATATCATGATGAGATGATGATGATGATGATGATATCATGATGAGATGATGATGATGATGATATCATGATGAGATGATGATGATGATATCATGATGAGATGATGATGATGATGATGATGATGATGATGATGATGATATCATGATGAGATGATGATGATGATGATATCATGATGATAATATCATGATAAGATGATGATGATGATGATGATGATGATGATATCATGATGAGAAGACGATGATGATGATATCATGATGATGATATCATGATGATGATATCATGATGATGATATCATGATGAGATGATGATGATGATGATGATGATGATGATGATATCATGATGAGATGATGATGATGATATCATGATGAGATGATGATGATGATATCATGATGATGATGATGATGATGATGATGATGATATCATGATGAGATGATGATGATGACGAGATGATGATGATGATGATATCATGATGATGATATCATGATGATGATATCATGATGATGATATCATGATGATGATATCATGATGAGATGATGATGATGATGATGATGATGATGATATCATGATGATGATATCATGATGATGATATCATGATGATGATGATGATGATGATGATATCATGATGAGATGATGATGATGATGATGATATCATGATGATGATATCATGATGAGATGATGATGATATCATGATGAGATTGAGATGATGATGATGATGATGATATCATCATGATGATATCATGATGAGATGATGATGATATCATGATGAGATGATGATGATGATGATGATGATATCATGATGATGATGATGATATTATGATGAGATGATGATGATGATATAATGATGTTGATATGATGATGATAATGATAGCATGATGATGATGATGATGATATCATGATGATGAGATGATGATGATGATGATATAATGATGTTGATATGATGATGATATGATGATAATGATAGCATGATGGGATGATGATATCATGATGAGACGATGATGATATCATGATGAGATGATGATGATATCATGATGAGATGATGATGATGAGATGATGATGATGATGATATCATGATGAGATGATGATTATGATGATGATGATGATATCATGATGATGATATCATGATGATGATATCATGATGAGATGATGATGATGATGATATCATGATGATATCATGATTATGATATCATGATGAGATGATGATGATATCATGATGATGATATCATGATGATGATGATGATGATGATGACGATTATGATATGATGATGATATGATGATAATGATAGCATGATGGGATGATGATATCATGATGATGATATCATGATGATGATATCATGATGAGATGATGATGATGATATCATGATGAGATGATGATGATGATGATATTATGATGATGATGATGATGATGATGATGATGATGATGATGATATCATGATGATGATATCATGATGATGATATCATGATGATGATATCATGATGATGATATCATGATGATGATGATGATGATGATGATATCATGATGAGATGATGATGGTGATATCATGATGAGATGATGATGATATCATGATGAGATGATGATGATGATGATGATGATGATATCATGATGATGATATCATGATGAGATGATGATGATGATATCATGATGATGATATCATGATGATGATATCTTGATGAGATGATGATGATGATGATGATATCATGATGATATCATGATTATGAGATGATGATGAGATGATGATGATGATGATGATGATGATATCATGATGATGATATCATGATGATGATGATGATGATGATGATGATGATGATGATATCATGATGAGATGATGATATTGATATCATGATGAGATGATGATGATGATGATGATATCATGATGAGATGTTGATGATATCATGATGAGATGATGATGATGATGATGATGATGATATCATGATGAGATGATGATGATGATGAGGATATCATGATGATGATATCATGATGAGATGATGATGATGATGATGATGATATCATTATGATAATATCATGATGAGATGATGATGATGATGATATCATGATGAGATGATGATGATATCATGATGAGATGATGATGATGATGATGATGATGATGATATCATGATGATGATATCATGATGAGATGATGATGATGATGATGATGATGATGATGATGATGATGATATCATGATGATGATGATGATGATATCATGATGAGATGATGATGATGATGATGATGATGATGATGATGATGATGATGATATCATGATGAGATGATGATATCATGATGAGATGATGATGATGATGATGATGATGATGATGATAATATCATGATGAGATGATGATGATGATGATGATGATGATGATATCATGATGAGATGATGATGATGATGATATCATGATGAGATGATGATGATTATGATATCATGATGAGATGATGAGATGATGATGATGATGATGATATCATGATGATGATATCATGATGAGATGATGTTGATGATGATGATGAAGATGATGATGATGATGATGATATCATGATGATGATATCATGATGATGAGATGATGATGATGATGATATCATGATGATGAGATGATGATGATAATGATGATGATGATATAATGATGATGATATGATGATGATATGATGATAATGATATCATGATGATGATATCATGATGAGATGATGATGATGATGATGATATCATGATGAGATGATGATGATAATATGATGATAATGATAGCATGATGGGATGATGATATCATGATGATGATATCATGATGATGATATCATGATGAGATGATGATGATGATGATGATGATATCATGATGAGATGATGATGATATCATGATGAGATGATGATGATGATGATGATATCATGATGAGATGATGATGATATCATGATGAGATGATGATGATGATGATGATATCATGATGAGATGATGATGATATCATGATGAGATGATGATGATGATGATATCATGATGAGATGATGATGATGAGGATATCATGATGAGAAGACGATGATGATGATATCATGATGATGATATCATGATGAGATGATGATGATATCATGATGAGATGATGATGATGATGATGATGATATCATGATGAGATGATGATGATATCATGATGAGATGATGATGATGATGATATCATGATGAGATGATGATGATGAGGATATCATGATGAGAAGACGATGATGATGATATCATGATGATGATATCATGATGAGATGATGATGATGATATCATGATGATGATATCATGATGAGATGATGATATCATGATGAGATGATGATGATGATATCATGATGAGATGATGATGATGATGATGATGATATCATGATGAGATGATGATGATGATATCATGATGATGATATCATGATGAGATGATGATGATGATGATGATGATGATGATGATGATGATATCATGATGATGAGATGATGATGATGATGATGATGATGATGATGATGATGATGATGATGATGATGATGATGATGATATCATGATGATGATATCATGATGAGATGATGTTGATGATGATGATGATGATGATGATGATGATATCATGATGATGAGATGATGATGATGATGATGATGATATCATGATGATGAGATGATGATGATGATGATGATGATGATGATGATATAATGATGTTGATATGATGATGATATGATGATAATGATAGCATGATGGGATGATGATATCATGATGATGATATCATGATGATGATATCATGATGAGATGATGATGATGATGATATCATGATGAGAGGATGATGATATCATGATGAGATGATGATGATGATGATGATGATATCATGATGAGATGATGATGATATCATGATGAGATGATGATGATGATGATATCATGATGAGATGATGATGATGATGATGATATCATGATGAGAAGACGATGATGATGATATCATGATGAGATGATGATGATGATATCATTATGATAATATCATGATGAGATGATGATGATGATGATATCATGATGATGATATCATGATGAGATGATGATATCATGATGAGATAATGATGATGATGATGATGATATCATGATGAGATGATGATGATGATGATGATATCATGATGATGATGATGATGATGATGATATCATGATGATGATATCATGATGAGATAATGATGATGATGATGATATCATGATGAGATGATGATGATGATGATGATATCATGATGATGATGATGATGATGATGATATCATGATGATGATATCATGATGAGATGATGATGATGATATCATGATGATGATATCATGATGAGATGATGATGATGATGATGATGATGATATCATGATGATGATATCATGATGAGATGATGATATCATGATGAGATGATGTTGATGATATCATGATGAGATGATGATGATGATGATGATGATATCATGATGATGATGATGATGATGATATCATGATGATGATATCATGATGAGATGATGATGATGATGATATCATGATGATGATATCATGATGAGATGATGATGATGATGATGATGATAATGATATCATGATGAGATGATGATGATATCATGATGAGATGATGATGATGATGATGATGATGATGATATCATGATGAGATGATGATGATGATATCATGATGAGATGATGATGATGAGATGATGATGATGATATCATGATGATGATATCATGATGATATCATGATGAGATGATGATGATATCATGATGAGATGATGATGATGATGATGATGATGATGATGATATCATGATGATGATATCATGATGAGATGATGATGATGATGATATCATGATGAGATGATGATGATATCATGATGAGATGATGATGATGATGATATCGTGATGAAATGATGATGATATCATGATGAGATGATGATAATGATATCATGATGAGATGATGATGATGATATCATGATGAGATGATGATGATGATGATGATGATGATGATGATGATGATGATGATGATGATGATATCATGATGAGATGATGATGATGATGATATCATGATGAGATGATGATGATGATGATATCATTATGATGATATCATGATGAGATGATGATGATGATGATATCATGATGAGATGATGATGATGATGATATCATGATGATGATATCATGATGAGATGATGATAATGATATCATGATGAGATGATGATGATGATATCATGATGATGATATCATGATGAGATGATGTTGATGATGATGATGATGATGATGATATCATGATGAGATGATGATGATGATGATGATATCATGATGATGATATCATGATGAGATGATGATGATATCATGATGAGATGATGATGATATCATGATGATATCATGATGAGATGATGATGATATCATGATGATATGATGATGATGATGATGATGATGATATCATGATGATATCATGATGATATCATGATGATATGATGATGATGATGATGATATCATGATGATATCATGATGATATCATGATGATGATATCATGATGATGATATCATGATGATGATATCATGATGAGATGATGATGATATCATGATGATATCATGATGAGATGATGATGATATCATGATGATATGATGATGATGATGATGATGATATCATGATGATATCATGATGATATCATGATGATATGATGATGATGATGATGATATCATGATGATATCATGATGATATCATGATGATGATATCATGATGATGATATCATGATGATGATATCATGATGAGATGATGATGATATCATGATGATGATATCATGATGAGATGATGATGATGATGATGATATCATGATGAGATGATGATGATGATATCATGATGAGATGATGATGATGATGATGATGATATCATGATGAGATGATGATGATGATATCATGATGAGATGATGATGATATCATGATGAGATGATGATGATGATATCATGATGATGATATCATGATGAGATGATGATGATGATATCATGATGATGATATCATGATGATGATATCATGATGATGATATCATGATGAGATAATGATGATGATGATATCATGATGATGATATCATGATGAGATGATGATGATGATATCATGATGAGATGATGATGATATCATGATGAGATGATGATGATATCATGATGAGATGATGATGATGATATCATGATGAGATGATGATGATGATGATATCATGATGAGATGATGATGATGATGATGATGATGATGATGATGATATCATGATGAGATGATGATGATGATGATATCATGATGAGATGATGATGATATCATGATGAGATGATGATGATGATATCATGATGAGATGATGATGATATCATGATGAGATGATGATGATGATGATGATGATGATGATGATGATGATGATGATGATATCATGATGAGATGATGATGATATCATGATGAGATGATGATGATGATGATGATATCATGATGAGATGATGATGATATCATGATGAGATGATGATGATGATGATGATGATGATGATGATGATGATATCATGATGAGATGATGATGATATCATGATGAGATGATGATGATGATGATATCATGATGAGATGATGATGATGAGGATATCATGATGAGAAGACGATGATGATGATATCATGATGATGATATCATGATGAGATGATGATGATGATATCATTATGATAATATCATGATGAGATGATGATGATGATGATATCATGATGATGATGATGATGATATCATGATGATGATATCATGATGAGATGATGATGATATCATGATGATGATATCATGATGAGATGATGATGATGATATCATGATGAGATGATGATGATATCATGATGAGATGATGATGATGATATCATGATGAGATGATGATGATGATGATGATGATATCATGATGATGATGATATCATGATGATGATATCATGATGATGATATCATGATGAGATGATGATGATGATGATATCATGATGATGATATCATGATGATGATATCATGATGATGATATCATGATGAGATAGTGATGATGATGATATCATGATGATGATATCATGATGAGATGATGATGATGATATCATGATGAGATGATGATGATATCATGATGAGATGATGATGATATCATGATGAGATGATGATGATGATATCATGATGAGATGATGATGATGATGATATCATGATGAGATGATGATGATGATGATGATATCATGATGAGATGATGATGATGATGATGATATCATGATGAGATGATGATGATATCATGATGAGATGATGATGATGATGATGATGATAATATGATGAGATGATGATGATGAGGATATCATGATGAGAAGACGATGATGATGATATCATGATGATGATATCATGATGAGATGATGATGATGATATCATTATGATAATATCATGATGAGATGATGATGATGATGATGATGATATCATGATGATATCATGATGATGATATCATGATGATGATATCATGATGATGATATCATGATGATGATATCATGATGAGATGATGATGATATCATGATGATGATATCATGATGAGATGATGATGATGATATCATGATGAGATGATGATGATGATGATGATGATGATGATGATGATGATATCATGATGAGATGATGATGATTATGATATCATGATGAGATGATGATGATGATGATGATATCATGATGATGATATCATGATGATGATATCATGATGAGATGATGATGATGATGATGATGATGATGATGATGATGATGATGATATCATGATGATGATATCATGATGATGAGATGATGATGATGATGATATCATGATGATGAGATGATGATGATAATGATGATGATGATATAATGATGTTGATATGATGATGATATGATGATAATGATAGCATGATGGGATGATGATATCATGATGATGATATCATGATGATGATATCATGATGATGATATCATGATGAGATGATGATGATGATGATATCATGATGAGATGATGATGATGATATGATGATAATGATAGCATGATGGGATGATGATATCATGATGATGATATCATGATGAGATGATGATGATATCATGATGAGATGATGATGATATCATGATGAGATGATGATGATGATGATGATGATGATATCATGATGAGATGATGATGATGATGATGATGATGATGATATCATGATGAGATGATGATGATGATGATGATGATATCATGATGATGATATCATGATGATGATATCATGATGAGATGATGATGATGATGATGATGATGATGATGATATCATGATGAGATGATGATGATGATGATGATGATGATGATGATGATGATATCATGATGAGATGATGATGATGATGATGATATCATGATGATGATATCATGATGATGATATCATGATGATGATATCATGATGAGATGATGATGATGATGATATCATGATGATATCATGATTATGATATCATGATGAGATGATGATGATGATGATGATGATATCATGATGATGATATCATGATGATGATGATGATGATGATGACGATTATGATATGATGATGATATGATGATAATGATAGCATGATGGGATGATGATATCATGATGATGATATCATGATGATGATATCATGATGAGATGATGATATCATGATGAGATGATGATGATGATATCATGATGAGATGATGATGATGATGATATCATGATGATGATGATGATGATGATGATGATGATGATGATGATGATGATGATGATATCATGATGATGATATCATGATGAGATGATGATGATGATGATGATGATATCATGATGATGATGATGATGATATCATGATGATGATATCATGATGATGATATCATGATGATGATATCATGATGATGATGATGATGATGATGATGATGATGATGATGATGATGATGATGATGATGATGATATCATGATGAGATGATGATGGTGATATCATGATGAGATGATGATGATATCATGATGAGATGATGATGATGATGATGATGATGATGATATCATGATGATGATATCATGATGAGATGATGATGATGATGATGATGATGATATCATGATGATGATAGCATGATGATGATATCTTGATGAGATGATGATGATGATGATGATGATGATATCATGATGATATCATGATTATGAGATGATGATGAGATGATGATGATGATGATGATGATGATGATATCATGATGAGATGATGATGATGATATCATGATGAGATGATGATGATGATATCATGATGAGATGATGATGATGATGATGATATCATGATGAGATGTTGATGATATCATGATGAGATGATGATGATGATGATGATGATGATGATGATATCATGATGAGATGATGATGATGAGGATATCATGATGAGAAGACGATGATGATGATATCATGATGATGATATCATGATAAGATGATGAACATGATGATGATATCATTATGATAATATCATGATGAGATGATGATGATGATATCATGATGAGATGATGATGATATCATGATGAGATGATGATGATGATGATATCATGATGATGATATCATGATGAGATGATGATGATGATGATGATGATGATATGATGATGATGATGATGATGATGATGATATCATGATGAGATGATGATGATGATGATGATGATGATATCATGATGAGATGATGATATCATGATGAGATGATGATGATGATGATGATGATGATATCATGATGAGATGATGATGATGATGATGATGATGATGATGATGATGATGAATGATGATGATGATGAAGTCTTACTTCAGTAGTGGGGAAAATAATGGAAACCTTGTTAAAGAATAGGATTGTTGAACATCTAAAGTCGCTTGGATTTCAAGATCAGAGACAGCATGGGTTTACTTCAGGGAGATCATGCCAAACTAATCTTATTGATTTTTTTGATTGGGTAACTAAAATAATAGATCAGGGTGGTGCAGTAGCCATTGCTTACCTAGATTTCAGTAAGGCTTTTGACACTGTCGCACATAGAAGGCTTATCAATAAACTGAAATCTTTGAGTTTGGATTTCAATATTGTTGAATGGATTAGACAATGGCTGAGTGACAGGCAACAGAGGGTTGTAGTCAATGGGGTATATTCGATGCAAGGTCTTGTTACTAGTGGGGTACCTCAGGGATCTGTTCTTGGACCCATTCTCTTTAATATTTTTATTAGCGATATTGCAGAAGGTCTTGTTGGTAAAGTATGTCTTTTTGCTGATGATACAAAGATTTGCAGCAGGGTTGATATTCATGGAGGGATAAGCCAAATGGCAAATGATTTAGCTAAACTAGAAAAATGGTCAGAGCAGTGGCAACTGGCATTTAATGTGGACAAGTGCAAGATTATGCACCTTGGGCGTAAAAACCCAAAAGCAGAATATAGACTATTTGGTACAGTCCTAACCTCAACATCTGAGGAAAGGGATTTAGGAGTAATAATTTCAGAGGACTTGAAGGTAGGTAGGCAATGCAATAGAGCAGCAGGAAATGCTAGCAGAATGCTTGGTTGCATAGGGAGAGGTATTAGCAGTAGGAAGAGGGAAGTGCTCATGCCATTGTACAGAGCACTGGTGAGACCTCACTTGGAGTATTGTACGCAGTACTGAAAACCGTATCTCCAGAAGGATATTGATACTTTGGAGAGAGTTCAGAGAAGGGCTACTAAACTGGTTCATGGGTTGAAGGATAAAACTTACCAGGAAAGGTTAAAGCATCTTAACATGTATAGCTTGGAGGAAAGACGTAACAGGGGGGATATGATAGAAACATTTAAATACATAAAGGGAATCAACACAGTAAAGGAAGAGAGTATATTTAAAAGAAGAAAAACTACCACAACTAGAGGACATAGTCTTAAATTAGAGGGGCAACGATTTAAAAGTAATATCAGGAAGTATTACTTTACTGAGAGGGTAGTGGATGTATGGAATAGCCTGCCAGCAGAAGTGGTAGAGGTAAACACAGTCAAGGATTTTAAGCATGCGTGGGATAGACACAAGGCTATCCTAGCTATAAGACCGGGAACGGGGGACTAATAAAAGTACTCAAAAAAAAAATAAAAAAATTGGGCAGACTAGATGGACCGAATGGTTCTTATCTGCCGACACATTCTATGTTTCTATGTTTCTATGTTTCTATGATGATATCATGATGAGATGATGATGATGATATCATGATGATGATATCATGATGAGATGATGATAATGATATCATGATGAGATGATGATGATGATATCATGATGAGATGATGATGATGATGATGATGATATCATGATGAGATGATGATGATTATGATATCATGATGAGATGATGATGATGATGATGATGATGATGATATCATGATGAGATGATGATGATATCATGATGAGATGATGATGATATCATGATGAGATGATGATGATATCATGATGAGATGATGATGATATCATGATGAGATGATGATAATGATATCATGATGAGATGATGATGATGATATCATGATGAGATGATGATGATGATGATATCATGATGATGATGATGATGATGATGATGATGATGATATCATGATGATGATATCATGATGAGATGATGATGATGATGATGATGATGATGATGATGATGATGATGATGATGATGATATCATGATGAGATGATGATGATTATGATATGATGATGATGATGATGATGATGATGATGATGATGATGATGATGATGATATCATGATGATGATATCATGATGAGATGATGTTGATGATGATGATGATGATATCATGATGAGATGATGATGATGATATGATGATAATGATACCATGATGGGATGATGATATCATGATGATGATATCATGATGATGATATCATGATGATGATATCATGATGATGATATCATGATGATGATATCATGATGAGATGATGATGATGATGATGATGATATCATGATGAGATGATGATGATATCATGATGAGATGATGATGATGATGATGATATCATGATGAGATGATGATGATGATGATGATATCATGATGAGATGATGATGATATCATGATGAGATGATGATGATGATGATGATATCATGATGAGATGATGATGATATCATGATGAGATGATGATAATGATATCATGATGAGATGATGATGATGATGATATCATGATGAGATGATGATGATGATGATATCATGATGAGATGATGATGATGATGATGATGATGATGATCATGATGATGATGATGATATCATGATGAGATGATGATGATTATGATATGATGATGATGATGATGATGATGATGATGATGATGATGATGATATCATGATGATGATATCATGATGAGATGATGTTGATGATGATGATGATGATATCATGATGAGATGATGATGATGATATGATGATAATGATACCATGATGGGATGATGATATCATGATGATGATATCATGATGATGATATCATGATGATGATATCATGATGATGATATCATGATGATGATATCATGATGATGATATCATGATGAGATGATGATGATGATGATGATGATGATGATATCATGATGAGATGATGATGATATCATGATGAGATGATGATGATGATGATGATGATATCATGATGAGATGATGATGATGATGATGATATCATGATGAGATGATGATGATATCATGATGAGATGATGATGATGATGATGATGATATCATGATGAGATGATGATGATATCATGATGAGATGATGATAATGATATCATGATGAGATGATGATGATGATGATATCATGATGAGATGATGATGATGATGATATCATGATGAGATGATGATGATGATGATGATGATGATGATGATCATGATGATGATGATGATATCATGATGAGATGATGATGATTATGATATCATGATGAGATGATGATGATGATGATGATGATATCATGATGATGATATCATGATGATGATATCATGATGAGATGATGTTGATGATGATGATGATGATGATGATGATGATGATGATGATGATATCATGATGATGATATCATGATGATGAGATGATGATGATGATGATATCATGATGATGAGATGATGATGATAATGATGATGATGATATAATGATGTTGATATGATGATGATATGATGATAATGATAGCATGATGGGATGATGATATCATGATGATGATATCATGATGATTATATCATGATGATGATATCATGATGATGATATCATGATGATGATATCATGATGAGATGATGATGATGATGATGATGATATCATGATGAGATGATGATGATGATATGATGATAATGATAGCATGATGGGATGATGATATCATGATGATGATATCATGATGAGATGATGATGATATCATGATGAGATGATGATGATGATGATGATGATGATGATGATGATGATATCATGATGAGATGATGATGATGATGATGATGATGATGATATCATGATGAGATGATGATGATGATGATGATGATATCATGATGATGATATCATGATGATGATATCATGATGAGATGATGATGATGATGATATCATGATGATATTATGATTATGATATCATGATGGGATGATGATATCATGATGATGATATCATGATGATGATATCATGATGAGATGATGATATCATGATGAGATGATGATGATGATATCATGATGAGATGATGATGATGATGATATTATGATGATGATGATGATGATGATGATATCATGATGATGATATCATGATGATGATATCATGATGATGATATCATGATGATGATATCATGATGATGATGATGATGATGATGATGATGATGATATCATGATGAGATGATGATGGTGATATCATGATGAGATGATGATGATATCATGATGAGATGATGATGATGATGATGATGATGATATCATGATGATGATGATGATGATGATGATGATGATGATATCATGATGAGATGATGATGGTGATATCATGATGAGATGATGATGATATCATGATGAGATGATGATGATGATGATGATGATGATATCATGATGATGATATCATGATGAGATGATGATGATGATGATGATATCATGATGATGATATCATGATGATGATATCTTGATGAGATGATGATGATGATGATGATATCATGATGATATCATGATTATGAGATGATGATGAGATGATGATGATGATGATGATATCATGATGATGATATCATGATGATGATAATGATGATGATGATGATATCATGATGAGATGATGATGATGATATCATGATGAGATGATGATGATGATATCATGATGAGATGATGATGATGATGATGATATCATGATGAGATGTTGATGATATCATGATGAGATGATGATGATGATGATGATGATGATGATGATATCATGATGAGATGATGATGATGAGGATATCATGATGAGAAGACGATGATGATGATATCATGATGATGATATCATGATGAGATGATGATGATGATGATGATATCATTATGATAATATCATGATGAGATGATGATGATGATATCATGATGAGATGATGATGATATCATGATGAGATGATGATGATGATGATGATGATATCATGATGATGATATCATGATGAGATGATGATGATGATGATGATGATGATATCATGATGATGATGATGATGATATCATGATGAGATGATGATGATGATGATAATGATGATGATGATGATGATGATATCATGATGAGATGATGATATCATGATGAGATGATGATGATGATGATGATGATGATGATGATATCATGATGATGATATCATGATGAGATGATGATGATGATGATGATGATGATGATGATGATGATATCATGATGATGATGATGATGATATCATGATGAGATGATGATGATGATGATGATGATGATGATGATGATGATATCATGATGAGATGATGATGATGATGATGATGATATCATGATGAGATGATGATGATGATGATGATGATGATGATGATGATGATGATGATGATGATGATGATATCATGATGAGATGATGATGATGATGATGATGATGATGATGATGATATCATGATGATGATATGATGATGATGATGATGATGATGATATCATGATGATGATATCATGATGATGATATCATGATGATGATATCATGATGATGATGATGATGATGATGATGATGATGATGATGATGATGATGATATCATGATGAGATGATGATGGTGATATCATGATGAGATGATGATGATATCATGATGAGATGATGATGATGATGATGATGATGATATCATGATGATGATATCATGATGAGATGATGATGATGATGATGATATCATGATGATGATATCATGATGATGATATCTTGATGAGATGATGATGATGATGATGATGATGATGATGATGATGATGATATCATGATGATATCATGATTATGAGATGATGATGAGATGATGATGATGATGATGATGATAATATCATGATGATGATATCATGATGATGATAATGATGATGATGATGATATCATGATGAGATGATGATGATGATATCATGATGAGATGATGATGATGATATCATGATGAGATGATGATGATGATGATGATATCATGATGAGATGTTGATGATATCATGATGAGATGATGATGATGATGATGATGATGATGATGATGATGATGATATCATGATGAGATGATGATGATGAGGATATCATGATGAGAAGACGATGATGATGATATCATGATGATGATATCATGATGAGATGATGATGATGATGATGATATCATTATGATAATATCATGATGAGATGATGATGATGATATCATGATGAGATGATGATGATATCATAATGAGATGATGATGATGATGATGATGATATCATGATGATGATATCATGATGAGATGATGATGATGATGATGATGATGATGATGATATCATGATGATGATGATGATGATGATATCATGATGAGATGATGATGATGATGATGATGATGATGATGATGATATCATGATGAGATGATGATATCATGATGAGATGATGATGATGATGATGATGATGATGATGATGATGATGATGATATCATGATGATGATATCATGATGAGATGATGATGATGATGATGATGATGATGATGATGATGATGATGATGATGATGATATCATGATGATGATGATGATGATATCATGATGAGATGATGATGATGATGATGATGATGATGATGATGATGATGATGATGATGATGATGATATCATGATGAGATGATGATATCATGATGAGATGATGATGATGATGATGATGATGATGATGATGATGATATCATGATGAGATGATGATGATGATGATGATGATGATGATGATATCATGATGAGATGATGATGATGATGATGATGATGATGATGATGATGATGATGATATCATGATGAGATGATGATGATGATATCATGATGATGATATCATGATGAGATGATGATAATGATATCATGGTGAGATGATGATGATGATATCATGATGAGATGATGATGATGATGATATCATGATGAGATGATGATGATTATGATATCATGATGAGATGATGATGATGATGATGATGATGATATCATGATGAGATTATGATGATATCATGATGAGATGATGATGATATCATGATGAGATGATGATGATGATGATATCATGATGAGATGATGATGATATCATGATGAGATGATGATAATGATATCATGATGAGATGATGATGATGATATCATGATGAGATGATGATGATGATGATATCATGATGAGATGATGATGATGATGATGATGATGATGATGATGATGATGATATCATGATGAGATGATGATGATTATGATATCATGATGAGATGATGATGATGATGATGATGATGATATCATGATGATGATATCATGATGAGATGATGATGATGATGATGATGATGATGATGATGATGATGATATCATGATGATGATATCATGATGATGAGATGATGGTGATGATGATATCATGATGATGAGATGATGATGATAATGATGATGATGATATAATGATGTTGATATGATGATGATATGATGATAATGATATCATGATGATGATATCATGATGAGATGATGATGATGATGATGATGATATCATGATGAGATGATGATGATGATATGATGATAATGATAGCATGATGGGATGATGATATCATGATGATGATATCATGATGATGATATCATGATGATGATGATGATGATATGATGATAATGATAGCATGATGGGATGATGATATCATGATGATGATATCATGATGATGATATCATGATGATGATATCATGATGATGATATCATGATGAGATGATATCATGATGATGATGATGATGATGATGATGATATCATGATGAGATGATGATGATATCATGATGAGATGATGATGATGATGATGATGATGATGATATCATGATGAGATGATGATGATATCATGATGAGATGATGATGATGATGATGATATCATGATGAGATGATGATGATGAGGATATCATGATGAGAAGACGATGATGATGATATCATGATGATGATATCATGATGAGATGATTATGATGATGATATCATTGTGATAATATCATGATGAGATGATGATGATGATGATGATGATATCATGATGAGATGATGATGATATCATGATGAGACGATGATGATGATGATGATATCATGATGAGATGATGATGATATCATGATGAGATGATGATGATGATGATGATGATATCATGATGATGATATCATGATGAGATGATGATGATGATATCATGATGATGATATCATGATGAGATGATGATATCATGATGAGATGATGATGATGATATCATGATGAGATGATGATGATGATGATGATGATGATATCATGATGATATCATGATGATGATATCATGATGATGATATCATGATGAGTTGATGATGATATCATGATGATGATATCATGATGAGATGATGATGATGATGATATCATGATGAGATGATGATGATGATATCATGATGAGATGATGATGATGATGATGATGATATCATGATGAGATGATGATGATGATATCATGATGAGATGATGATGATGATGATGATATCATGATGATGATATCATGATGATGATATCATGATGATGATATCATGATGAGATGATGATGATGATGATATCATGATGATGATATCATGATGATGATATCATGATGAGATAATGATGATGATGATATCATGATGATGATATCATGATGAGATGATGATGATGATGATATCATGATGAGATGATGATGATATCATGATGAGATGATGATGATATCATGATGAGATGATGATGATATCATGATGAGATGATGATGATGATGATATCGAGATGATGATGATGATGATATCATGATGAGATGATGATGATGATGATGATGATGATGATGATGATGATATCATGATGAGATGATGATGATGATGATATCATGATGAGATGATGATGATATCATGATGAGATGATGATAATGATATCATGATGAGATGATGATGATGATGATATCATGATGAGATGATGATGATGATATCATGATGATGAGATGATGATGATGATGATGATGATGATGATATCATGATGATGAGATGATGATGATGATGATGATGATGATGATATAATGATGTTGATATGATGATGATATGTTGATAATGATAGCATGATGGGATGATGATATCATGATGATGATATCATGATGAGATGATGATATCATGATGAGATGATGATGATGATGATGATGATGATGATATCATGATGAGATGATGATGATGATGATGATGATGATGATATCATGATGAGATGATGATGATGATGATGATGATGATGATGATGATGATGATGATGATATCATGATGAGATGATGATGATGATGATGATGATGATGATGATGATGATGATATCATGATGAGATGATGATGATGATATCATGATGATGATATCATGATGAGATGATGATAATGATATCATGGTGAGATGATGATGATGATATCAAGATGAGATGATGATGATGATGATATCATGATGAGATGATGATGATTATGATATCATGATGAGATGATGATGATGATGATATCATGATGAGATTATGATGATATCATGATGAGATGATGATGATATCATGATGAGATGATGATGATGATGATATCATGATGAGATGATGATGATATCATGATGAGATGATGATGATATCATGATGAGATGATGATAATGATATCATGATGAGATGATGATGATGATATCATGATGAGATGATGATGATGATGATATCATGATGAGATGATGATGATGATGATGATGATGATGATATCATGATGAGATGATGATGATTATGATATCATGATGAGATGATGATGATGATGATGATGATGATATCATGATGATGATATCATGATGAGATGATGTTGATGATGATGATGATGATGATGATGATGATGATGATGATGATGATGATGATGATATCATGATGATGATATCATGATGATGAGATGATGGTGATGATGATATCATGATGATGAGATGATGATGATAATGATGATGATGATATAATGATGTTGATATGATGATGATATGATGATAATGATATCATGATGATGATATCATGATGAGATGATGATGATGATGATATCATGATGAGATGATGATGATGATATGATGATAATGATAGCATGATGGGATGATGATATCATGATGATGATATCATGATGATGATATCATGATGATGATGATGATGATATGATGATAATGATAGCATGATGGGATGATGATATCATGATGATGATATCATGATGATGATATCATGATGATGATATCATGATGATGATATCATGATGATGATATCATGATGAGATGATATCATGATGATGATGATGATGATGATGATGATGATATCATGATGAGATGATGATGATATCATGATGAGATGATGATGATGATGATGATGATGATGATATCATGATGAGATGATGATGATATCATGATGAGATGATGATGATGATGATGATATCATGATGAGATGATGATGATGAGGATATCATGATGAGAAGACGATGATGATGATATCATGATGATGATATCATGATGAGATGATGATGATGATGATATCATTGTGATAATATCATGATGAGATGATGATGATGATGATGATGATATCATGATGAGATGATGATGATATCATGATGAGACGATGATGATGATGATGATATCATGATGAGAAGACGATGATGATGATATCATGATGATGATATCATGATGAGATGATGATGATGATATCATTGTGATAATATCATGATGAGATGATGATGATGATGATGATATCATGATGAGATGATGATGATATCATGATGAGACGATGATGATGATGATGATATCATGATGAGATGATGATGATATCATGATGAGATGATGATGATGATGATGATGATATCATGATGATGATATCATGATGAGATGATGATGATGATATCATGATGATGATATCATGATGAGACGATGATGATGATGATGATATCATGATGAGATGATGATGATATCATGATGAGATGATGATGATGATGATGATGATATCATGATGATGATATCATGATGAGATGATGATGATGATATCATGATGAGATGATGATGATGATATCATGATGAGATGATGATGATGATATCATGATGAGATGATGATGATGATGATGATGATATCATGATGATATCATGATGATGATATCATGATGATGATATCATGATGAGTTGATGATGATATCATGATGATGATATCATGATGAGATGATGATGATGATGATATCATGATGAGATGATGATGATGATATCATGATGAGATGATGATGATGATGATGATGATATCATGATGAGATGATGATGATGATATCATGATGAGATGATGATGATGATGATGATGATATCATGATGATGATATCATGATGATGATATCATGATGATGATATCATGATGAGATGATGATGATGATGATATCATGATGATGATATCATGATGATGATATCATGATGAGATAATGATGATGATGATATCATGATGATGATATCATGATGAGATGATGATGATGATGATATCATGATGAGATGATGATGATATCATGATGAGATGATGATGATATCATGATGAGATGATGATGATATCATGATGAGATGATGATGATGATGATATCGAGATGATGATGATGATGATATCATGATGAGATGATGATGATGATGATGATGATGATGATGATGATGATGATGATGATGATGATATCATGATGAGATGATGATGATGATGATATCATGATGAGATGATGATGATATCATGATGAGATGATGATAATGATATCATGATGAGATGATGATGATATCATGATGAGATGATGATGATGATGATGATATCATGATGATGAGATGATGATGATGATGATGATGATGATATCATGATGATGAGATGATGATGATGATGATGATGATGATGATGATGATGATGATGATATAATGATGTTGATATGATGATGATATGTTGATAATGATAGCATGATGGGATGATGATATCATGATGATGATATCATGATGAGATGATGATGATATCATGATGAGATGATGATGATGATGATGATATCATGATGAGATGATGATGATATCATGATGAGATGATGATGATGATGATGATGATGGTGATGATGATGATATCATGATGAGATGATGATGATATCATGATGAGATGATGATGATGATGATATCATGATGAGATGATGATGATGAGGATATCATGATGAGAAGACGATGATGATGATATCATGATGAGATGATGATGATGATGATGATATCATGATGAGATGATGATGATGAGGATATCATGATGAGAAGACGATGATGATGATATCATGATGATGATATCATGATGAGATGATGATGATGATGATATCATTGTGATAATATCATGATGAGATGATGATGATGATGATGATATCATGATGAGATGATGATGATATCATGATGAGACGATGATGATGATGATGATATCATGATGAGATGATGATGATATCATGATGAGATGATGATGATGATGATGATATCATGATGATGATATCATGATGAGATGATGATGATGATATCATGATGATGATATCATGATGAGATGATGATATCATGATGAGATGATGATGATGATATCATGATGAGATGATGATGATGATGATGATGATATCATGATGATATCATGATGATGATATCATGATGATGATATCATGATGAGTTGATGATGATATCATGATGATGATATCATGATGAGATGATGATGATGATGATATCATGATGAGATGATGATGATGATATCATGATGAGATGATGATGATGATGATGATGATATCATGATGAGATGATGATGATGATATCATGATGAGATGATGATGATGATGATGATATCATGATGATGATATCATGATGATGATATCATGATGATGATATCATGATGAGATGATGATGATGATGATATCATGATGATGATATCATGATGATGATATCATGATGAGATAATGATGATGATGATATCATGATGATGATATCATGATGAGATGATGATGATGATGATATCATGATGAGATGATGATGATATCATGATGAGATGATGATGATATCATGATGAGATGATGATGATATCATGATGAGATGATGATGATGATGATATCGAGATGATGATGATGATGATATCATGATGAGATGATGATGATGATGATGATGATGATGATGATGATGATGATGATGATGATGATGATGATGATATCATGATGAGATGATGATGATGATGATATCATGATGAGATGATGATGATATCATGATGAGATGATGATGATATCATGATGAGATGATGATGATGATGATGATATCATGATGAGATGATGATGATGATGATGATGATATCATGATGATGATGATGATGATGATGATGATGATGATGATGATGATGATATAATGATGTTGATATGATGATGATATGTTGATAATGATAGCATGATGGGATGATGATATCATGATGATGATATCATGATGAGATGATGATGATATCATGATGAGATGATGATGATGATGATGATATCATGATGAGATGATGATGATATCATGATGAGATGATGATGATGATGATGATGATGATGATGATGGTGATGATGATGATATCATGATGAGATGATGATGATATCATGATGAGATGATGATGATGATGATATCATGATGAGATGATGATGATGAGGATATCATGATGAGAAGACGATGATGATGATATCATGATAATGATATCATGATGAGATGATGATGATGATATCATTATGATGATATCATGATGAGATGATGATGATGATGATGATGATATCATGATGATGATGATGATGATGATATCATGATGATGATATCATGATGAGATGATGATGATATCATGATGATGATATCATGATGAGATGATGATGATGATATCATGATGAGATGATGATGATATCATGATGAGATGATGATGATGATATCATGATGAGATGATGATGATATCATGATGAGATGATGATGATGATATCATGATGAGATGATGATGATGATGATGATGATATCATGATGATGATGATATCATGATGATGATATCATGATGATGATATCATGATGAGATGATGATGATGATGATATCATGATGATGATATCATGATGATGATATCATGATGAGATAATGATGATGATGATATCATGATGAGATGATGATGATATCATGATGAGATGATGATGATATCATGATGAGATGATGATGATGATGATATCATGATGAGATGATGATGATGATGATATCATGATGATGATATCATGATGATGATATCTTGATGAGATGATGATGATGATGATGATGATGATGATGATATCATGATGATATCATGATTATGAGATGATGATGAGATGATGATGATGATGATGATGATATCATGATGATGATATCATGATGATGATAATGATGATGATGATGATATCATGATGAGATGATGATGATGATATCATGATGAGATGATGATGATGATATCATGATGAGATGATGATGATGATGATGATATCATGATGAGATGTTGATGATATCATGATGAGATGATGATGATGATGATGATGATGATGATGATGATGATGATATCATGATGAGATGATGATGATGAGGATATCATGATGAGAAGACGATGATGATGATATCATGATGATGATATCATGATGAGATGATGATGATGATGATGATGATGATGATGATATCATGATGAGATGATGATGATGATATCATGATGATGATATCATGATGAGATGATGATAATGATATCATGGTGAGATGATGATGATGATATCATGATGAGATGATGATGATGATGATATCATGATGAGATGATGATGATTATGATATCATGATGAGATGATGATGTTGATGATGATGATGATATCATGATGAGATTATGATGATATCATGATGAGATGATGATGATATCATGATGAGATGATGATGATGATGATATCATGATGAGATGATGATGATATCATGATGAGATGATGATAATGATATCATGATGAGATGATGATGATGATATCATGATGAGATGATGATGATGATGATATCATGATGAGATGATGATGATGATGATGATGATGATGATGATGATATCATGATGAGATGATGATGATTATGATATCATGATGAGATGATGATGATGATGATGATGATGATATCATGATGATGATATCATGATGAGATGATGTTGATGATGATGATGATGATGATGATGATGATGATGATGATGATGATGGTGATGATGATATCATGATGATGAGATGATGATGATAATGATGATGATGATATAATGATGTTGATATGATGATGATATGATGATAATGATATCATGATGATGATATCATGATGAGATGATGATGATGATGATGATGATATCATGATGAGATGATGATGATGATATGATGATAATGATAGCATGATGGGATGATGATATCATGATGATGATATCATGATGATGATATCATGATGATGATATCATGATGATGATGATGATGATATGATGATAATGATAGCATGATGGGATGATGATATCATGATGATGATATCATGATGATGATATCATGATGATGATATCATGATGAGATGATATCATGATGATGATGATGATGATGATGATGATGATATCATGATGAGATGATGATGATATCATGATGAGATGATGATGATGATGATGATGATGATGATATAATGATGAGATGATGATGATATCATGATGAGATGATGATGATGATGATGATATCATGATGAGATGATGATGATGAGGATATCATGATGAGAAGACGATGATGATGATATCATGATGATGATATCATGATGAGATGATGATGATGATGATATCATTGTGATAATATCATGATGAGATGATGATGATGATGATGATATCATGATGAGATGATGATGATATCATGATGAGACGATGATGATGATGATGATATCATGATGAGATGATGATGATGATATCATGATGATGATATCATGATGAGATGATGATATCATGATGAGATGATGATGATGATATCATGATGAGATGATGATGATGATGATGATGATATCATGATGATATCATGATGATGATATCATGATGATGATATCATGATGAGTTGATGATGATATCATGATGATGATATCATGATGAGATGATGATGATGATGATATCATGATGAGATGATGATGATGATATCATGATGAGATGATGATGATGATGATGATGATATCATGATGAGATGATGATGATGATATCATGATGAGATGATGATGATGATGATGATATCATGATGATGATATCATGATGATGATATCATGATGAGATGATGATGATGATGATATCATGATGATGATATCATGATGATGATATCATGATGAGATAATGATGATGATGATATCATGATGATGATATCATGATGAGATGATGATGATGATGATATCATGATGAGATGATGATGATATCATGATGAGATGATGATGATATCATGATGAGATGATGATGATATCATGATGAGATGATGATGATGATGATATCGAGATGATGATGATGATGATATCATGATGAGATGATGATGATGATGATGATGATGATGATGATGATGATGATGATGATGATATCATGATGAGATGATGATGATGATGATATCACGATGAGATGATGATGATATCATGATGAGATGATGATAATGATATCATGATGAGATGATGATGATGATGATATCATGATGAGATGATGATGATGATGATGATATCATGATGATGAGATGATGATGATGATGATGATGATGATATCATGATGATGAGATGATGATGATGATGATGATGATGATGATGATGATGATGATATAATGATGTTGATATGATGATGATATGTTGATAATGATAGCATGATGGGATGATGATATCATGATGATGATATCATGATGAGATGATGATGATATCATGATGAGATGATGATGATGATGATGATGATATCATGATGAGATGATGATGATATCATGATGAGATGATGATGATGATGATGATGATGGTGATGATGATGATATCATGATGAGATGATGATGATATCATGATGAGATGATGATGATGATGATATCATGATGAGATGATGATGATGAGGATATCATGATGAGAAGACGATGATGATGATATCATGATGAGATGATGATGATGATGATGATATCATGATGAGATGATGATGATGAGGATATCATGATGAGAAGACGATGATGATGATATCATGATGATGATATCATGATGAGATGATGATGATGATGATATCATTGTGATAATATCATGATGAGATGATGATGATGATGATGATATCATGATGAGATGATGATGATATCATGATGAGACGATGATGATGATGATGATATCATGATGAGATGATGATGATATCATGATGAGATGATGATGATGATGATGATGATATCATGATGATGATATCATGATGAGATGATGATGATGATATCATGATGATGATATCATGATGAGATGATGATATCATGATGAGATGATGATGATGATATCATGATGAGATGATGATGATGATGATGATGATATCATGATGATATCATGATGATGATATCATGATGATGATATCATGATGAGTTGATGATGATATCATGATGATGATATCATGATGAGATGATGATGATGATGATATCATGATGAGATGATGATGATGATATCATGATGAGATGATGATGATGATGATGATGATATCATGATGAGATGATGATGATGATATCATGATGAGATGATGATGATGATGATGATGATATCATGATGATGATATCATGATGATGATATCATGATGATGATATCATGATGAGATGATGATGATGATGATATCATGATGATGATATCATGATGATGATATCATGATGAGATAATGATGATGATGATATCATGATGATGATATCATGATGAGATGATGATGATGATGATATCATGATGAGATGATGATGATATCATGATGAGATGATGATGATATCATGATGAGATGATGATGATATCATGATGAGATGATGATGATGATGATATCGAGATGATGATGATGATGATATCATGATGAGATGATGATGATGATGATGATGATGATGATGATGATGATGATGATGATGATGATATCATGATGAGATGATGATGATGATGATGATATCATGATGAGATGATGATGATATCATGATGAGATGATGATAATGATATCATGATGAGATGATGATGATGATGATATCATGATGAGATGATGATGATGATGATGATATCATGATGATGAGATGATGATGATGATGATGATGATGATATCATGATGATGAGATGATGATGATGATGATGATGATGATGATGATGATGATGATGATGATGATGATGATGATGATATAATGATGTTGATATGATGATGATATGTTGATAATGATAGCATGATGGGATGATGATATCATGATGATGATATCATGATGAGATGATGATGATATCATGATGAGATGATGATGATGATGATATCATGATGAGATGATGATGATATCATGATGAGATGATGATGATGATGATGATGATGATGGTGATGATGATGATATCATGATGAGATGATGATGATATCATGATGAGATGATGATGATGATGATATCATGATGAGATGATGATGATGAGGATATCATGATGAGAAGACGATGATGATGATATCATGATGATGATATCATGATGAGATGATGATGATGATATCATTATGATGATATCATGATGAGATGATGATGATGATGATGATGATGATATCATGATGATGATGATGATGATGATATCATGATGATGATATCATGATGAGATGATGATGATATCATGATGATGATATCATGATGAGATGATGATGATGATATCATGATGAGATGATGATGATATCATGATGAGATGATGATGATGATATCATGATGAGATGATGATGATATCATGATGAGATGATGATGATGATATCATGATGAGATGATGATGATGATGATGATGATATCATGATGATGATGATATCATGATGATGATATCATGATGATGATATCATGATGAGATGATGATGATGATGATATCATGATGATGATATCATGATGATGATATCATGATGAGATAATGATGATGATGATATCATGATGAGATGATGATGATATCATGATGAGATGATGATGATATCATGATGAGATGATGATGATGATGATATCATGATGAGATGATGATGATGATGATATCATGATGATGATATCATGATGATGATATCTTGATGAGATGATGATGATGATGATGATGATGATGATGATATCATGATGATATCATGATTATGAGATGATGATGAGATGATGATGATGATGATGATGATGATATCATGATGATGATATCATGATGATGATAATGATGATGATGATGATATCATGATGAGATGATGATGATGATATCATGATGAGATGATGATGATGATATCATGATGAGATGATGATGATGATGATATCATGATGAGATGTTGATGATATCATGATGAGATGATGATGATGATGATGATGATGATGATGATGATATCATGATGAGATGATGATGATGAGGATATCATGATGAGAAGACGATGATGATGATATCATGATGATGATATCATGATGAGATGATGATGATGATGATGATATCATTATGATAATATCATGATGAGATGATGATGATGATATCATGATGAGATGATGATGATATCATGATGAGATGATGATGATGATGATGATGATATCATGATGATGATATCATGATGAGATGATGATGATGATGATGATGATGATATCATGATGATGATGATGATGATATCATGATGAGATGATGATGATGATGATGATGATGATGATGATGATATCATGATGATGATATCATGATGAGATGATGATGATGATGATGATGATGATGATGATGATGATATCATGATGATGATATCATGATGAGATGATGATGATGATGATGATGATGATGATATCATGATGATGATGATGATGATATCATGATGAGATGATGATGATGATGATGATGATGATGATGATATCATGATGAGATGATGATGATGATGATGATGATATCATGATGAGATGATGATGATGATGATGATGATGATGATGATGATGATGATGATGATGATGATATCATGATGAGATGATGATGATGATGATGATGATGATGATGATGATATCATGATGATGATATGATGATGATGATGATGATGATGATATCATGATGATGATATCATGATGATGATATCATGATGATGATATCATGATGATGATGATGATGATGATGATGATGATAATGATGATGATATCATGATGAGATGATGATGATGATGATATCATGATGAGATGATGATGATATCATGATGAGATGATGATGATATCATGATGAGATGATGATGATATCATGATGAGATGATGATGATGATGATATCGAGATGATGATGATGATGATATCATGATGAGATGATGATGATGATGATGATGATGATGATGATGATGATGATATCATGATGAGATGATGATGATGATGATGATATCATGATGAGATGATGATGATATCATGATGAGATGATGATAATGATATCATGATGAGATGATGATGATGATGATATCATGATGAGATGATGATGATGATGATGATATCATGATGATGAGATGATGATGATGATGATGATATCATGATGATGAGATGATGATGATGATGATGATGATGATGATGATGATGATGATGATGATATAATGATGTTGATATGATGATGATATGTTGATAATGATAGCATGATGGGATGATGATATCATGATGATGATATCATGATGAGATGATGATGATATCATGATGAGATGATGATGATGATGATATCATGATGAGATGATGATGATATCATGATGAGATGATGATGATGATGATGATGATGATGGTGATGATGATGATATCATGATGAGATGATGATGATATCATGATGAGATGATGATGATGATGATATCATGATGAGATGATGATGATGAGGATATCATGATGAGAAGACGATGATGATGATATCATGATGATGATATCATGATGAGATGATGATGATGATATCATTATGATGATATCATGATGAGATGATGATGATGATGATGATATCATGATGATGATGATGATGATGATATCATGATGATGATATCATGATGAGATGATGATGATATCATGATGATGATATCATGATGAGATGATGATGATGATATCATGATGAGATGATGATGATATCATGATGAGATGATGATGATGATATCATGATGAGATGATGATGATATCATGATGAGATGATGATGATGATATCATGATGAGATGATGATGATGATGATGATGATATCATGATGATGATGATATCATGATGATGATATCATGATGATGATATCATGATGAGATGATGATGATGATGATATCATGATGATGATATCATGATGATGATATCATGATGAGATAATGATGATGATGATATCATGATGAGATGATGATGATATCATGATGAGATGATGATGATATCATGATGAGATGATGATGATGATGATATCATGATGAGATGATGATGATGATGATATCATGATGATGATATCATGATGATGATATCTTGATGAGATGATGATGATGATGATGATGATGATGATGATGATATCATGATGATATCATGATTATGAGATGATGATGAGATGATGATGATGATGATGATGATGATATCATGATGATGATATCATGATGATGATAATGATGATGATGATGATATCATGATGAGATGATGATGATGATATCATGATGAGATGATGATGATGATATCATGATGAGATGATGATGATGATGATGATATCATGATGAGATGTTGATGATATCATGATGAGATGATGATGATGATGATGATGATGATGATGATATCATGATGAGATGATGATGATGAGGATATCATGATGAGAAGACGATGATGATGATATCATGATGATGATATCATGATGAGATGATGATGATGATGATGATATCATTATGATAATATCATGATGAGATGATGATGATGATATCATGATGAGATGATGATGATATCATGATGAGATGATGATGATGATGATGATGATATCATGATGATGATATCATGATGAGATGATGATGATGATGATGATGATGATATCATGATGATGATGATGATGATATCATGATGAGATGATGATGATGATGATGATGATGATGATGATGATGATGATGATATCATGATGAGATGATGATATCATGATGAGATGATGATGATGATGATGATGATGATGATGATGATATCATGATGATGATATCATGATGAGATGATGATGATGATGATGATGATGATATCATGATGATGATGATGATGATATCATGATGAGATGATGATGATGATGATGATGATGATGATGATGATGATGATGATATCATGATGAGATGATGATGATGATGATGATGATATCATGATGAGATGATGATGATGATGATGATGATGATGATGATGATGATGATGATGATGATGATGATGATATCATGATGAGATGATGATGATGATGATGATGATGATGATGATATCATGATGATGATATGATGATGATGATGATGATGATATCATGATGATGATATCATGATGATGATATCATGATGATGATATCATGATGATGATGATGATGATGATGATGATGATGATGATAATGATGATGATATCATGATGAGATGATGATGGTGATATCATGATGAGATGATGATGATATCATGATGAGATGATGATGATGATGATGATGATGATGATATCATGATGATGATATCATGATGAGATGATGATGATGATGATGATATCATGATGATGATATCATGATGATGATATCTTGATGAGATGATGATGATGATGATGATGATGATATCATGATGATATCATGATTATGAGATGATGATGAGATGATGATGATGATGATGATGATGATATCATGATGATGATATCATGATGATGATAATGATGATGATGATGATATCATGATGAGATGATGATGATGATATCATGATGAGATGATGATGATGATATCATGATGAGATGATGATGATGATGATGATATCATGATGAGATGTTGATGATATCATGATGAGATGATGATGATGATGATGATGATGATGATGATGATGATGATGATGATGATGATATCATGATGAGATGACGATGATGAGGATATCATGATGAGAAGACGATGATGATGATATCATGATGATGATATCATGATGAGATGATGATGATGATGATGATATCATTATGATAATATCATGATGAGATGATGATGATGATATCATGATGAGATGATGATGATATCATGATGAGATGATGATGATGATGATGATGATATCATGATGATGATATCATGATGAGATGATGATGATGATGATGATGATGATGATGATATCATGATGATGATGATGATGATATCATGATGAGATGATGATGATGATGATGATGATGATGATGATGATGATGATGATATCATGATGAGATGATGATATCATGATGAGATGATGATGATGATGATGATGATGATGATGATGATGATGATATCATGATGATGATATCATGATGAGATGATGATGATGATGATGATGATGATGATGATGATGATGATGATGATGATGATGATGATGATATCATGATGAGATGATGATATCATGATGAGATGATGATGATGATGATGATGATGATATCATGATGAGATGATGATGATGATGATGATGATGATGATGATGATGATGATGATATCATGATGAGATGATGATGATGATGATGATGATGATGATGATGATGATGATATCATGATGAGATGATGATGATGATATCATGATGATGATATCATGATGAGATGATGATAATGATATCATGGTGAGATGATGATGATGATATCATGATGAGATGATGATGATGATGATATCATGATGAGATGATGATGATTATGATATCATGATGAGATGATGATGATGATGATGATGATGATATCATGATGAGATTATGATGATATCATGATGAGATGATGATGATATCATGATGAGATGATGATGATGATGATATCATGATGAGATGATGATGATATCATGATGAGATGATGATAATGATATCATGATGAGATGATGATGATGATATCATGATGAGATGATGATGATGATGATATCATGATGAGATGATGATGATGATGATGATGATGATGATGATGATGATGATATCATGATGAGATGATGATGATTATGATATCATGATGAGATGATGATGATGATGATGATGATGATGATATCATGATGATGATATCATGATGAGATGATGTTGATGATGATGATGATGATGATGATGATGATGATGATGATGATGATGATGATATCATGATGATGATATCATGATGATGAGATGATGGTGATGATGATATCATGATGATGAGATGATGATGATAATGATGATGATGATATAATGATGTTGATATGATGATGATATGATGATAATGATATCATGATGATGATATCATGATGAGATGATGATGATGATGATGATGATATCATGATGAGATGATGATGATGATATGATGATAATGATAGCATGATGGGATGATGATATCATGATGATGATATCATGATGATGATATCATGATGATGATGATGATGATATGATGATAATGATAGCATGATGGGATGATGATATCATGATGATGATATCATGATGATGATATCATGATGATGATATCATGATGATGATATCATGATGAGATGATATCATGATGATGATGATGATGATGATGATGATGATATCATGATGAGATGATGATGATATCATGATGAGATGATGATGATGATGATGATGATGATGATATCATGATGAGATGATGATGATATCATGATGAGATGATGATGATGATGATGATATCATGATGAGATGATGATGATGAGGATATCATGATGAGAAGACGATGATGATGATATCATGATGATGATATCATGATGAGATGATGATGATGATGATATCATTGTGATAATATCATGATGAGATGATGATGATGATGATGATATCATGATGAGATGATGATGATATCATGATGAGACGATGATGATGATGATGATATCATGATGAGATGATGATGATATCATGATGAGATGATGATGATGATGATGATGATATCATGATGATGATATCATGATGAGATGATGATGATGATATCATGATGATGATATCATGATGAGATGATGATATCATGATGAGATGATGATGATGATATCATGATGAGATGATGATGATGATGATGATGATATCATGATGATATCATGATGATGATATCATGATGATGATATCATGATGAGTTGATGATGATATCATGATGATGATATCATGATGAGATGATGATGATGATGATATCATGATGAGATGATGATGATGATATCATGATGAGATGATGATGATGATGATGATGATGATATCATGATGAGATGATGATGATGATATCATGATGAGATGATGATGATGATGATGATATCATGATGATGATATCATGATGATGATATCATGATGATGATATCATGATGAGATGATGATGATGATGATATCATGATGATGATATCATGATGATGATATCATGATGAGATAATGATGATGATGATATCATGATGATGATATCATGATGAGATGATGATGATGATGATATCATGATGAGATGATGATGATATCATGATGAGATGATGATGATATCATGATGAGATGATGATGATATCATGATGAGATGATGATGATGATGATATCGAGATGATGATGATGATGATATCATGATGAGATGATGATGATGATGATGATGATGATGATGATGATGATATCATGATGAGATGATGATGATGATGATATCATGATGAGATGATGATGATATCATGATGAGATGATGATAATGATATCATGATGAGATGATGATGATGATGATATCATGATGAGATGATGATGATGATGATGATATCATGATGATGAGATGATGATGATGATGATGATGATGATGATATCATGATGATGAGATGATGATGATGATGATGATGATGATGATATAATGATGTTGATATGATGATGATATGTTGATGATGATATCATGATGATGATATCATGATGAGATGATGATATCATGATGAGATGATGATGATGATGATGATGATATCATGATGAGATGATGATGATGATGATGATGATGATGATGATGATGATGATGATATCATGATGAGATGATGATATCATGATGAGATGATGATGATGATGATGATGATATCATGATGAGATGATGATGATGATGATGATGATGATGATGATGATATCATGATGAGATGATGATGATGATGATGATGATGATGATGATGATGATGATGATATCATGATGAGATGATGATGATGATATCATGATGATGATATCATGATGAGATGATGATAATGATATCATGGTGAGATGATGATGATGATATCATGATGAGATGATGATGATGATGATATCATGATGAGATGATGATGATTATGATATCATGATGAGATGATGATGATGATGATGATGATGATATCATGATGAGATTATGATGATATCATGATGAGATGATGATGATATCATGATGAGATGATGATGATGATGATGATATCATGATGAGATGATGATGATATCATGATGAGATGATGATAATGATATCATGATGAGATGATGATGATGATATCATGATGAGATGATGATGATGATGATATCATGATGAGATGATGATGATGATGATGATGATATCATGATGAGATGATGATGATTATGATATCATGATGAGATGATGATGATGATGATGATGATGATATCATGATGATGATATCATGATGAGATGATGTTGATGATGATGATGATGATGATGATGATGATGATGATGATGATATCATGATGATGATATCATGATGATGAGATGATGGTGATGATGATATCATGATGATGAGATGATGATGATAATGATGATGATGATATAATGATGTTGATATGATGATGATATGATGATAATGATATCATGATGATGATATCATGATGAGATGATGATGATGATGATGATGATGATGATATCATGATGAGATGATGATGATGATATGATGATAATGATAGCATGATGGGATGATGATATCATGATGATGATATCATGATGATGATATCATGATGATGATATCATGATGATGATGATGATGATATGATGATAATGATAGCATGATGGGATGATGATATCATGATGATGATATCATGATGATGATATCATGATGATGATATCATGATGATGATATCATGATGAGATGATATCATGATGATGATGATGATGATGATGATGATGATATCATGATGAGATGATGATGATATCATGATGAGATGATGATGATGATGATGATGATGATGATATCATGATGAGATGATGATGATGATATCATGATGAGATGATGATGATATCATGATGAGATGATGATGATGATGATGATATCATGATGAGATGATGATGATGAGGATATCATGATGAGAAGACGATGATGATGATATCATGATGATGATATCATGATGAGATGATGATGATGATGATATCATTGTGATAATATCATGATGAGATGATGATGATGATGATGATATCATGATGAGATGATGATGATATCATGATGAGACGATGATGATGATGATGATATCATGATGAGATGATGATGATATCATGATGAGATGATGATGATGATGATGATGATATCATGATGATGATATCATGATGAGATGATGATGATGATATCATGATGATGATATCATGATGAGATGATGATATCATGATGAGATGATGATGATGATATCATGATGAGATGATGATGATGATGATGATGATATCATGATGATATCATGATGATGATATCATGATGATGATATCATGATGAGTTGATGATGATATCATGATGATGATATCATGATGAGATGATGATGATGATGATATCATGATGAGATGATGATGATGATATCATGATGAGATGATGATGATGATGATGATGATATCATGATGAGATGATGATGATGATATCATGATGAGATGATGATGATGATGATGATATCATGATGATGATATCATGATGATGATATCATGATGATGATATCATGATGAGATGATGATGATGATGATATCATGATGATGATATCATGATGATGATATCATGATGAGATAATGATGATGATGATATCATGATGATGATATCATGATGAGATGATGATGATGATGATATCATGATGAGATGATGATGATATCATGATGAGATGATGATGATATCATGATGAGATGATGATGATATCATGATGAGATGATGATGATGATGATATCGAGATGATGATGATGATGATATCATGATGAGATGATGATGATGATGATGATGATGATGATGATGATGATGATGATATCATGATGAGATGATGATGATGATGATATCATGATGAGATGATGATGATATCATGATGAGATGATGATGATATCATGATGAGATGATGATGATGATGATATCGAGATGATGATGATGATGATATCATGATGAGATGATGATGATGATGATGATGATGATGATGATGATGATGATGATGATATCATGATGAGATGATGATGATGATGATATCATGATGAGATGATGATGATATCATGATGAGATGATGATAATGATATCATGATGAGATGATGATGATGATGATATCATGATGAGATGATGATGATGATGATGATATCATGATGATGAGATGATGATGATGATGATGATGATGATATCATGATGATGAGATGATGATGATGATGATGATGATGATGATGATGATATAATGATGTTGATATGATGATGATATGTTGATAATGATAGCATGATGGGATGATGATATCATGATGATGATATCATGATGAGATGATGATGATATCATGATGAGATGATGATGATGATGATGATATCATGATGAGATGATGATGATATCATGATGAGATGATGATGATGATGATGATGATGATGGTGATGATGATGATATCATGATGAGATGATGATGATATCATGATGAGATGATGATGATGATGATATCATGATGAGATGATGATGATGAGGATATCATGATGAGAAGACGATGATGATGATATCATGATGATGATATCATGATGAGATGATGATGATGATATCATTATGATGATATCATGATGAGATGATGATGATGATGATGATGATGATATCATGATGATGATGATGATGATGATATCATGATGATGATATCATGATGAGATGATGATGATATCATGATGATGATATCATGATGAGATGATGATGATGATATCATGATGAGATGATGATGATATCATGATGAGATGATGATGATGATGATGATGATATCATGATGATGATGATATCATGATGATGATATCATGATGAGATGATGATGATGATGATGATGATGATATCATGATGATGATGATATCATGATGATGATATCATGATGATGATATCATGATGAGATGATGATGATGATGATATCATGATGATGATATCATGATGATGATATCATGATGAGATAATGATGATGATGATATCATGATGAGATGATGATGATATCATGATGAGATGATGATGATATCATGATGAGATGATGATGATGATGATATCATGATGAGATGATGATGATGATGATATCATGATGATGATATCATGATGATGATATCATGATGAGATAATGATGATGATGATATCATGATGAGATGATGATGATATCATGATGAGATGATGATGATATCATGATGAGATGATGATGATGATGATGATGATATCATGATGAGATGATAATGATGATGATGATGATATCATGATGAGATGATGATGATGATATCATGATGAAATGATGATGATGATATCATGATGATGATGATGATGATGATGATATCATGATGAGATGATGATGATGATGATGATGATGATGATGATGATGATGATGATATCATGATGAGATGATGATGATGATGATGATGATGATGAGATGATGATGATATCATGATGAGATGATGATGATATCATGATGATGATATAATGATGAGATGATGATAATGATATCATGATGAGATGATGATGCTATCATGATGATGATATCATGATGAGATGATGATGATATCATAATGATGATATTATGATGAGATGATGATGATGATATCATGATGAGATGATGATGATATCATGATGAGATTATGATGATGATGATGATGATGATGATGATATCATGATGAGATGATGATGATGATGATATCATGATGAGATGATGATGATGATGATATCATGATGAGATGATGATGATGATATCATGATGATGATGATGATGATGATATCATGATGATGATGATGATGATATCATGATGATGATATCATGATGATGATATCATGATGAGATGATGATGATATCATGATGATATTATCATGAGGAGATGATGATGATGATATCATGATGAGATGATGATGATATCATGATGAGATGATGATGATGATATCATGATGAGATGATGATGATATCATGATGAGATGATGATGATGATGATGATATCATGATGAGATGATGATGATGATGATGATGATGATATCATGATGAGATGATGATGATGATGATGATGATATCATGATGAGATGATGATGATGATATCATGATGATAATATCATGATGATATCATGATGATAATATCATGATGAGATGATGATGATGATATCATGATGAGATGATGATGATGATGATGATATCATGATGAGATGATGATGATGATATCATGATGATGATATCATGATGATGATATCATGATGAGATGATGATGATGATATCATTATGATAATATCATGATGAGATGATGATGATGATGATGATGATGATGATGATATCATGATGAGATGATGATGATGATGATATCATGATGAGATGATGATGATGATATCATGATGATGATATCATGATGATGATATCATGATGAGATGATGATGATATCATGATGAGATGATGATGATGATATCATGATGAGATTATGATGATATCATGATGATGATATCATGATATCATGATGATGAGATGATGATGATGATATCATGATGAGATGATGATGATATCATGATGAGATGATGATGATGATGATATCATGATGAGATGATGATGATATCATGATGAGATGATGATAATGATATCATGATGAGATGATGATGATGATATCATGATGAGATGATGATGATGATGATATCATGATGAGATGATGATGATGATGATGATGATGATGATGATGATGATGATGATATCATGATGAGATGATGATGATTATGATATCATGATGAGATGATGAGATGATGATGATGATGATATCATGATGATGATATCATGATGAGATGATGTTGATGATGATGATGAAGATGATGATGATGATGATGATGATGATATCATGATGATGATATCATGATGATGATGATGATGATGATGATATCATGATGAGATGATGATGATGATGATGATGATGATATCATGATGAGATGATGATGATGATATCATGATGATAATATCATGATGATATCATGATGATAATATCATGATGAGATGATGATGATGATATCATGATGAGATGATGATGATGATGATGATATCATGATGATGATATCATGATGATGATATCATGATGAGATGATGATGATGATATCATTATGATAATATCATGATGAGATGATGATGATGATGATGATGATGATGATATCATGATGAGATGATGATGATGATGATGATGATATCATGATGAGATGATGATGATGATATCATGATGATGATATCATGATGATGATATCATGATGAGATGATGATGATATCATGATGATGATATCATGATGAGATGATGATGATGATATCATGATGAGATGATGATGATATCATGATGAGATGATGATGATGATGATATCATGATGAGATGATGATGATATCATGATGAGATGATGATAATGATATCATGATGAGATGATGATGATGATATCATGATGAGATGATGATGATGATGATATCATGATGAGATGATGATGATGATGATGATGATGATGATGATGATGATATCATGATGAGATGATGATGATTATGATATCATGATGAGATGATGAGATGATGATGATGATGATATCATGATGATGATATCATGATGAGATGATGTTGATGATGATGATGAAGATGATGATGATGATGATGATGATGATGATATCATGATGATGATATCATGATGATGAGATGATGATGATGATGATGATGATATCATGATGATGAGATGATGATGATAATGATGATGATGATATAATGATGATGATATGATGATGATATGATGATAATGATATCATGATGATGATATCATGATGAGATGATGATGATGATGATGATATCATGATGAGATGATGATGATAATATGATGATAATGATAGCATGATGGGATGATGATATCATGATGATGATATCATGATGATGATATCATGATGATGATATCATGATGATGATATCATGATGATGATATCATGATGAGATGATGATGATGATGATGATGATGATGATATCATGATGAGATGATGATGATATCATGATGAGATGATGATGATGATGATGATATCATGATGAGATGATGATGATATCATGATGAGATGATGATGATGATGATGATATCATGATGAGATGATGATGATATCATGATGAGATGATGATGATGATGATATCATGATGAGATGATGATGATGAGGATATCATGATGAGAAGACGATGATGATGATATCATGATGATGATATCATGATGAGATGATGATGATATCATGATGAGATGATGATGATGATGATGATGATATCATGATGAGATGATGATGATATCATGATGAGATGATGATGATGATGATGATATCATGATGAGATGATGATGATGAGGATATCATGATGAGAAGACGATGATGATGATATCATGATGATGATATCATGATGAGATGATGATGATGATATCATGATGATGATATCATGATGAGATGATGATATCATGATGAGATGATGATGATGATATCATGATGAGATGATGATGATGATGATGATGATATCATGATGAGATGATGATGATGATATCATGATGATGATATCATGATGAGATGATGATGATGATGATGATGATGATGATGATGATGATGATGATGATGATGATGATGATATCATGATGATGATATCATGATGAGATGATGTTGATGATGATGATGATGATGATGATGATGATATCATGATGATGAGATGATGATGATGATGATGATGATGATATCATGATGATGAGATGATGATGATGATGATGATGATGATATAATGATGTTGATATGATGATGATATGATGATAATGATAGCATGATGGGATGATGATATCATGATGATGATATCATGATGATGATATCATGATGATGATATCATGATGATGATATCATGATGAGATGATGATGATGATGATATCATGATGAGAGGATGATGATATCATGATGAGATGATGATGATGATGATGATATCATGATGAGATGATGATGATATCATGATGAGTTGATGATGATGATGATATCATGATGAGATGATGATGATGATGATGATATCATGATGAGAAGACGATGATGATGATATCATGATGAGATGATGATGATGATATCATTATGATAATATCATGATGAGATGATGATGATGATGATGATGATATCATGATGATGATATCATGATGAGATGATGATATCATGATGAGATAATGATGATGATGATGATGATATCATGATGAGATGATGATGATGATGATGATATCATGATGATGATGATGATGATGATATCATGATGATGATATCATGATGAGATAATGATGATGATGATGATATCATGATGAGATGATGATGATGATGATGATGATATCATGATGATGATGATGATGATGATATCATGATGATGATATCATGATGAGATGATGATGATGATATCATGATGATGATATCATGATGAGATGATGATGATGATGATGATGATATCATGATGATGATATCATGATGAGATGATGATATCATGATGAGATGATGTTGATGATATCATGATGAGATGATGATGATGATGATGATGATATCATGATGATGATGATGATGATGATATCATGATGATGATATCATGATGAGATGATGATGATGATATCATGATGATGATATCATGATGAGATGATGATGATGATGATGATGATAATGATATCATGATGAGATGATGATGATATCATGATGAGATGATGATGATGATGATATCATGATGATGATATCATGATGATATCATGATGAGATGATGATGATATCATGATGAGATGATGATGATGATGATGATGATGATATCATGATGATGATATCATGATGAGATGATGATGATGATGATATCATGATGAGATGATGATGATGATGATATCATGATGAGATGATGATGATATCATGATGAGATGATGATGATGATGATATCATGATGAAATGATGATGATATCATGATGAGATGATGATAATGATATCATGATGAGATGATGATGATGATATCATGATGAGATGATGATGATGATGATGATGATGATGATGATGATGATGATGATGATATCATGATGAGATGATGATGATGATGATATCATGATGAGATGATGATGATGATGATATCATGATGATGATATCATGATGAGATGATGATGATGATGATATCATGATGAGATGATGATGATGATGATATCATGATGATGATATCATGATGAGATGATGATAATGATATCATGATGAGATGATGATGATGATATCATGATGATGATATCATGATGAGATGATGTTGATGATGATGATGATGATGATGATATCATGATGAGATGATGATGATGATGATGATATCATGATGATGATATCATGATGAGATGATGATGATATCATGATGAGATGATGATGATATCATGATGATATCATGATGAGATGATGATGATATCATGATGATATGATGATGATGATGATGATATCATGATGATATCATGATGATATCATGATGATATGATGATGATGATGATGATATCATGATGATATCATGATGATATCATGATGATGATATCATGATGATGATATCATGATGATGATATCATGATGAGATGATGATGATATCATGATGATGATATCATGATGAGATGATGATGATGATGATGATATCATGATGAGATGATGATGATGATATCATGATGAGATGATGATGATGATGATGATATCATGATGAGATGATGATGATGATATCATGATGAGATGATGATGATGATATCATGATGATGATATCATGATGATGATATCATGATGATGATATCATGATGAGATGATGATGATGATATCATGATGATGATATCATGATGATGATATCATGATGATGATATCATGATGAGATAATGATGATGATGATATCATGATGATGATATCATGATGAGATGATGATGATGATATCATGATGAGATGATGATGATGATATCATGATGAGATGATGATGATATCATGATGAGATGATGATGATGATATCATGATGAGATGATGATGATGATGATATCATGATGAGATGATGATGATGATGATGATGATGATGATGATGATGATGATGATATCATGATGAGATGATGATGATGATGATATCATGATGAGATGATGATGATATCATGATGAGATGATGATGATGATGATGATATCATGATGAGATGATGATGATATCATGATGAGATGATGATGATGATGATGATGATGATGATATCATGATGAGATGATGATGATGATATCATGATGAGATGATGATGATGATGATATCATGATGAGATGATGATGATGATGATGATGATGATGATGATGATGATGATGATGATATCATGATGAGATGATGATGATGATGATATCATGATGAGATGATGATGATATCATGATGAGATGATGATGATGATGATGATATCATGATGAGATGATGATGATATCATGATGAGATGATGATGATATCATGATGAGATGATGATGATGATATCATGATGAGATGATGATGATGATGATATCATGATGAGATGATGATGATGATGATGATGATGATGATGATGATGATGATGATGATATCATGATGAGATGATGATGATGATGATATCATGATGAGATGATGATGATATCATGATGAGATGATGATGATGATGATGATATCATGATGAGATGATGATGATATCATGATGAGATGATGATGATGATGATGATGATGATGATATCATGATGAGATGATGATGATATCATGATGAGATGATGATGATGATGATATCATGATGAGATGATGATGATGAGGATATCATGATGAGAAGACGATGATGATGATATCATGATGATGATATCATGATGAGATGATGATGATGATATCATTATGATAATATCATGATGAGATGATGATGATGATGATATCATGATGATGATGATGATGATGATATCATGATGATGATATCATGATGAGATGATGATGATATCATGATGATGATATCATGATGAGATGATGATGATGATATCATGATGAGATGATGATGATATCATGATGAGATGATGATGATGATATCATGATGAGATGATGATGATGATGATGATGATATCATGATGATGATGATATCATGATGATGATATCATGATGATGATATCATGATGAGATGATGATGATGATGATATCATGATGATGATATCATGATGATGATATCATGATGATGATATCATGATGAGATAGTGATGATGATGATATCATGATGATGATATCATGATGAGATGATGATGATGATATCATGATGAGATGATGATGATATCATGATGAGATGATGATGATATCATGATGAGATGATGATGATGATATCATGATGAGATGATGATGATGATGATATCATGATGAGATGATGATGATGATGATGATATCATGATGAGATGATGATGATGATGATGATATCATGATGAGATGATGATGATATCATGATGAGATGATGATGATGATGATGATGATATCATGATGAGATGATGATGATATCATGATGAGATGATGATGATGATGATGATGATATCATGATGAGATGATGATGATATCATGATGAGATGATGATGATGATATCATGATGAGATGATGATGATGAGGATATCATGATGAGAAGACGATGATGATGATATCATGATGATGATATCATGATGAGATGATGATGATGATATCATTATGATAATATCATGATGAGATGATGATGATGATGATGATGATATCATGATGAGATGATGATGATGATATCATGATGATGATATCATGATGATGATATCATGATGAGATGATGATGATATCATGATGATGATATCATGATGAGATGATGATGATGATATCATGATGAGATGATGATGATGATGATGATGATGATGATATCATGATGAGATGATGATGATTATGATATCATGATGAGATGATGATGATGATGATGATGATGATGATGATATCATGATGATGATATCATGATGATGATAACATGATGAGATGATGATGATGATGATGATGATGATGATGATATCATGATGATGATATCATGATGATGAGATGATGATGATGATGATATCATGATGATGAGATGATGATGATAATGATGATGATATAATGATGTTGATATGATGATGATATGATGATAATGATAGCATGATATGATGATGATATCATGATGATGATATCATGATGATGATATCATGATGATGATATCATGATGATGATATCATGATGATGATATCATGATGAGATGATGATGATGATGATATCATGATGAGATGATGATGATGATATGATGATAATGATAGCATGATGGGATGATGATATCATGATGATGATATCATGATGAGATGATGATGATATCATGATGAGATGATGATGATATCATGATGAGATGATGATGATGATGATGATGATGATGATATCATGATGAGATGATGATGATGATGATGATGATGATGATGATATCATGATGAGATGATGATGATGATGATGATGATATCATGATGATGATATCATGATGATGATATCATGATGAGATGATGATGATGATGATGATGATGATGATGATGATATCATGATGAGATGATGATGATGATGATGATGATGATGATGATGATGATGATATCATGATGAGATGATGATGATGATGATGATGATGATATCATGATGATGATATCATGATGATGATATCATGATGAGATGATGATGATGATGATATCATGATGATATCATGATTATGATATCATGATGAGATGATGATGATGATGATGATATCATGATGATGATGATGATGATGATGATGATGATGATGATGATGATGATGATGATGATGATGACGATTATGATATGATGATGATATGATGATAATGATAGCATGATGGGATGATGATATCATGATGATGATATCATGATGATGATATCATGATGATGATATCATGATGATGATATCATGATGAGATGATGATATCATGATGAGATGATGATGATGATGATATCATGATGAGATGATGATGATGATGATATCATGATGATGATGATGATGATGATGATGATGATGATGATGATGATGATGATGATGATGATGATGATGATGATGATATCATGATGATGATATCATGATGAGATGATGATGATGATGATGATTATATCATGATGATGATGATGATGATATCATGATGATGATATCATGATGATGATATCATGATGATGATATCATGATGATGATGATGATGATGATGATGATGATGATGATGATGATGATGATGATATCATGATGAGATGATGATGGTGATATCATGATGAGATGATGATGATATCATGATGAGATGATGATGATGATGATGATGATGATGATGATGATGATGATGATGATATCATGATGATGATATCATGATGATGAGATGATGATGATGATGATATCATGATGATGAGATGATGATGATAATGATGATGATATAATGATGTTGATATGATGATGATATGATGATAATGATAGCATGATGGGATGATGATATCATGATGATGATATCATGATGATGATATCATGATGATGATATCATGATGATGATATCATGATGATGATATCATGATGAGATGATGATGATGATGATATCATGATGAGATGATGATGATGATATGATGATAATGATAGCATGATGGGATGATGATATCATGATGATGATATCATGATGAGATGATGATGATATCATGATGAGATGATGATGATATCATGATGAGATGATGATGATGATGATGATGATGATATCATGATGAGATGATGATGATGATGATGATGATGATGATATCATGATGAGATGATGATGATGATGATGATGATATCATGATGATGATATCATGATGATGATATCATGATGAGATGATGATGATGATGATGATGATGATGATATCATGATGAGATGATGATGATGATGATGATGATGATGATGATGATGATATCATGATGAGATGATGATGATGATGATGATGATGATATCATGATGATGATATCATGATGATGATATCATGATGAGATGATGATGATGATGATATCATGATGATATCATGATTATGATATCATGATGAGATGATGATGATGATGATGATATCATGATGATGATGATGATGATGATGATGATGATGACGATTATGATATGATGATGATATGATGATAATGATAGCATGATGGGATGATGATATCATGATGATGATATCATGATGAGATGATGATATCATGATGAGATGATGATGATGATATCATGATGAGATGATGATGATGATGATATCATGATGATGATGATGATGATGATGATGATGATATTGATGATGATGATGATGATGATGATGATGATGATGATGATGATGATATCATGATGATGATATCATGATGAGATGATGATGATGATGATGATTATATCATGATGATGATGATGATGATATCATGATGATGATATCATGATGATGATATCATGATGATGATATCATGATGATGATGATGATGATGATGATGATGATGATGATGATATCATGATGAGATGATGATGGTGATATCATGATGAGATGATGATGATATCATGATGAGATGATGATGATGATGATGATGATGATGATGATATCATGATGAGATGATGATGATGATGATGATATCATGATGATGATAGCATGATGATGATATCTTGATGAGATGATGATGATGATGATGATGATGATGATGATATCATGATGATATCATGATTATGAGATGATGATGAGATGATGATGATGATGATGATGATGATGATGATGATATCATGATGATGATATCATGATGATGATGATGATGATGATGATGATGATGATGATGATGATGATGATATCATGATGAGATGATGATGATGATATCATGATGAGATGATGATGATGATATCATGATGAGATGATGATGATGATGATAATGATATCATGATGAGATGTTGATGATATCATGATGAGATGATGATGATGATGATGATGATGATGATGATATCATGATGAGATGATGATGATGAGGATATCATGATGAGAAGACGATGATGATGATATCATGATGATGATATCATGATGAGATGATGATGATGATGATGATATCATTATGATAATATCATGATGAGATGATGATGATGATATCATGATGAGATGATGATGATATCATGATGAGATGATGATGATGATGATATCATGATGATGATATCATGATGAGATGATGATGATGATGATGATATGATGATGATGATGATGATGATGATGATGATGATGATATCATGATGAGATGATGATGATGATGATGATGATGATATCATGATGAGATGATGATATCATGATGAGATGATGATGATGATGATGATGATGATGATATCATGATGAGATGATGATGATGATGATGATGATGATGATGATGATGATGATGAATGATGATGATGATGAAGTCTTACTTCAGTAGTGGGGAAAATAATGGAAACCTTGTTAAAGAATAGGATTGTTGAACATCTAAAGTCGCTTGGATTTCAAGATCAGAGACAGCATGGGTTTACTTCAGGGAGATCATGCCAAACTAATCTTATTGATTTTTTTGATTGGTTAACTAAAATAATAGATCAGGGTGGTGCAGTAGACATTGCTTACCTAGATTTCAGTAAGGCTTTTGACACTGTCGCACATAGAAGGCTTATCAATAAACTGAAATCTTTGAGTTTGGATTTCAATATTGTTGAATGGATTAGACAATGGCTGAGTGACAGGCAACAGAGGGTTGTAGTCAATGGGGTATATTCGATGCAAGGTCTTGTTACTAGTGGGGTACCTCAGGGATCTGTTCTTGGACCCATTCTCTTTAATATTTTTATTAGCGATATTGCAGAAGGTCTTGTTGGTAAAGTATGTCTTTTTGCTGATGATACAAAGATTTGCAGCAGGGTTGATATTCATGGAGGGATAAGCCAAATGGCAAATGATTTAGCTAAACTAGAAAAATGGTCAGAGCAGTGGCAACTGGCATTTAATGTGGACAAGTGCAAGATTATGCACCTTGGGCGTAAAAACCCAAAAGCAGAATATAGACTATTTGGTACAGTCCTAACCTCAACATCTGAGGAAAGGGATTTAGGAGTAATAATTTCAGAGGACTTGAAGGTAGGTAGGCAATGCAATAGAGCAGCAGGAAATGCTAGCAGAATGCTTGGTTGCATAGGGAGAGGTATTAGCAGTAGGAAGAGGGAAGTGCTCATGCCATTGTACAGAGCACTGGTGAGACCTCACTTGGAGTATTGTACGCAGTACTGAAAACCGTATCTCCAGAAGGATATTGATACTTTGGAGAGAGTTCAGAGAAGGGCTACTAAACTGGTTCATGGGTTGAAGGATAAAACTTACCAGGAAAGGTTAAAGCATCTTAACATGTATAGCTTGGAGGAAAGACGTAACAGGGGGGATATGATAGAAACATTTAAATACATAAAGGGAATCAACACAGTAAAGGAAGAGAGTATATTTAAAAGAAGAAAAACTACCACAACTAGAGGACATAGTCTTAAATTAGAGGGGCAACGATTTAAAAGTAATATCAGGAAGTATTACTTTACTGAGAGGGTAGTGGATGTATGGAATAGCCTGCCAGCAGAAGTGGTAGAGGTAAACACAGTCAAGGATTTTAAGCATGCGTGGGATAGACACAAGGCTATCCTAGCTATAAGACCGGGAACGGGGGACTAATAAAAGTACTCAAAAAAAAAATAAAAAAATTGGGCAGACTAGATGGACCGAATGGTTCTTATCTGCCGACACATTCTATGTTTCTATGTTTCTATGTTTCTATGATGATATCATGATGAGATGATGATGATGATATCATGATGATGATATCATGATGAGATGATGATAATGATATCATGATGAGATGATGATGATGATATCATGATGAGATGATGATGATGATGATGATGATATCATGATGAGATGATGATGATTATGATATCATGATGAGATGATGATGATGATGATGATGATGATATCATGATGAGATGATGATGATATCATGATGAGATGATGATGATATCATGATGAGATGATGATGATATCATGATGAGATGATGATGATATCATGATGAGATGATGATAATGATATCATGATGAGATGATGATGATGATATCATGATGAGATGATGATGATGATGATATCATGATGAGATGATGATGATGATGATGATGATGATGATATCATGATGATGATATCATGATGAGATGATGATGATGATGATGATGATGATGATGATGATGATATCATGATGAGATGATGATGATTATGATATGATGATGATGATGATGATGATGATGATGATGATGATGATGATGATATCATGATGATGATATCATGATGAGATGATGTTGATGATGATGATGATGATGATGATGATGATGATGATGATGATGATGATGATGATATCATGATGATGATATCATGATGATGAGATGATGATGATGATGATATCATGATGATGAGATGATGATGATATAATGATGTTGATATGATGATGATATGATGATAATGATATCATGATGATGATATCATGATGAGATGATGATGATGATGATGATGATGATATCATGATGAGATGATGATGATGATATGATGATAATGATACCATGATGGGATGATGATATCATGATGATGATATCATGATGATGATATCATGATGATGATATCATGATGATGATATCATGATGAGATGATGATGATGATGATGATGATGATATCATGATGAGATGATGATGATATCATGATGAGATGATGATGATGATGATGATGATATCATGATGAGATGATGATGATGATGATGATATCATGATGAGATGATGATGATATCATGATGAGATGATGATGATGATGATATCATGATGAGATGATGATGATATCATGATGAGATGATGATAATGATATCATGATGAGATGATGATGATGATGATATCATGATGAGATGATGATGATGATGATATCATGATGAGATGATGATGATGATGATGATGATGATGATGATCATGATGATGATGATGATATCATGATGAGATGATGATGATTATGATATCATGATGAGATGATGATGATGATGATGATGATATCATGATGATGATATCATGATGATGATATCATGATGAGATGATGTTGATGATGATGATGATGATGATGATGATGATGATGATGATATCATGATGATGATATCATGATGATGAGATGATGATGATGATGATATCATGATGATGAGATGATGATGATGATAATGATGATGATGATATAATGATGTTGATATGATGATGATATGATGATAATGATAGCATGATGGGATGATGATATCATGATGATGATATCATGATGATTATATCATGATGATGATATCATGATGATGATATCATGATGATGATATCATGATGAGATGATGATGATGATGATGATGATGATATCATGATGAGATGATGATGATGATGATGATGATATCATGATGAGATGATGATGATGATATGATGATAATGATAGCATGATGGGATGATGATATCATGATGATGATATCATGATGAGATGATGATGATATCATGATGAGATGATGATGATGATGATGATGATGATGATGATGATGATGATGATATCATGATGAGATGATGATGATGATGATATCATGATGATGATATCATGATGATGATATCATGATGAGATGATGATGATGATGATATCATGATGATATTATGATTATGATATCATGATGGGATGATGATATCATGATGATGATATCATGATGATGATGATATCATGATGAGATGATGATATCATGATGAGATGATGATGATGATATCATGATGAGATGATGATGATGATGATATTATGATGATGATGATGATGATGATGATGATGATGATATCATGATGATGATGATGATGATGATATCATGATGATGATATCATGATGAGATGATGATGATGATGATGATGATATCATGATGATGATATGATGATGATGATGATGATGATGATATCATGATGATGATATCATGATGATGATATCATGATGATGATATCATGATGATGATGATGATGATGATGATGATGATGATGATATCATGATGAGATGATGATGGTGATATCATGATGAGATGATGATGATATCATGATGAGATGATGATGATGATGATGATGATGATGATATCATGATGATGATATCATGATGAGATGATGATGATGATGATGATATCATGATGATGATATCATGATGATGATATCTTGATGAGATGATGATGATGATGATGATGATGATGATGATGATGATATCATGATGATATCATGATTATGAGATGATGATGAGATGATGATGATGATGATGATGATGATATCATGATGATGATATCATGATGATGATAATGATGATGATGATGATATCATGATGAGATGATGATGATGATATCATGATGAGATGATGATGATGATGATGATATCATGATGAGATGTTGATGATATCATGATGAGATGATGATGATGATGATGATGATGATGATGATGATGATGATGATGATATCATGATGAGATGATGATGATGAGGATATCATGATGAGAAGACGATGATGATGATATCATGATGATGATATCATGATGAGATGATGATGATGATGATGATATCATTATGATAATATCATGATGAGATGATGATGATGATATCATGATGAGATGATGATGATATCATGATGAGATGATGATGATGATGATGATGATATCATGATGATGATATCATGATGAGATGATGATGATGATGATGATGATGATGATATCATGATGATGATGATGATGATATCATGATGAGATGATGATGATGATGATGATGATGATGATGATGATGATGATGATATCATGATGAGATGATGATATCATGATGAGATGATGATGATGATGATGATGATGATGATGATGATGATGATATCATGATGATGATATCATGATGAGATGATGATGATGATGATGATGATGATGATGATGATGATGATGATATCATGATGATGATATCATGATGAGATGATGATGATGATGATGATGATGATGATGATGATGATATCATGATGATGATATCATGATGAGATGATGATGATGATGATGATGATGATGATGATGATATCATGATGATGATGATGATGATATCATGATGAGATGATGATGATGATGATGATGATGATGATATCATGATGAGATGATGATATCATGATGAGATGATGATGATGATGATGATGATGATGATGATATCATGATGAGATGATGATGATGATGATGATGATGATGATGATGATGATGATGATGATATCATGATGAGATGATGATGATGATGATGATGATGATGATGATGATGATGATGATGATGATGATATCATGATGATGATATCATGATGAGATGATGATAATGATATCATGGTGAGATGATGATGATGATATCATGATGAGATGATGATGATGATGATATCATGATGAGATGATGATGATTATGATATCATGATGAGATGATGATGATGATGATGATGATGATGATGATGATGATGATGATGATATCATGATGAGATTATGATGATATCATGATGAGATGATGATGATATCATGATGAGATGATGATGATGATGATATCATGATGAGATGATGATGATATCATGATGAGATGATGATAATGATATCATGATGAGATGATGATGATGATATCATGATGAGATGATGATGATGATGATATCATGATGAGATGATGATGATGATGATGATGATGATGATGATATCATGATGAGATGATGATGATTATGATATCATGATGAGATGATGATGATGATGATGATGATGATATCATGATGATGATATCATGATGAGATGATGTTGATGATGATGATGATGATGATGATGATGATGATGATGATGATGATGATGATGATGATGATATCATGATGATGATATCATGATGATGAGATGATGGTGATGATGATATCATGATGATGAGATGATGATGATAATGATGATGTTGATATAATGATGTTGATATGATGATGATATGATGATAATGATATCATGATGAGATGATGATGATGATATCATGATGAGATGATGATGATGATGATATCATGATGAGATGATGATGATGATGATGATGATATCATGATGAGATGATGATGATGATATGATGATAATGATAGCATGATGGGATGATGATATCATGATGATGATATCATGATGATGATATCATGATGATGATGATGATGATATGATGATAATGATAGCATGATGGGATGATGATATCATGATGATGATATCATGATGATGATATCATGATGATGATATCATGATGAGATGATATCATGATGATGATGATGATGATGATGATGATGATATCATGATGAGATGATGATGATATCATGATGAGATGATGATGATGATGATGATGATGATGATGATATCATGATGAGATGATGATGATATCATGATGAGATGATGATGATGATGATGATATCATGATGAGATGATGATGATGAGGATATCATGATGAGAAGACGATGATGATGATATCATGATGATGATATCATGATGAGATGATGATGATGATGATATCATTGTGATAATATCATGATGAGATGATGATGATGATGATGATATCATGATGAGATGATGATGATATCATGATGAGACAATGATGATGATGATGATATCATGATGAGATGATGATGATATCATGATGAGATGATGATGATGATGATGATGATATCATGATGATGATATCATGATGAGATGATGATGATGATATCATGATGATGATATCATGATGAGATGATGATATCATGATGAGATGATGATGATGATATCATGATGAGATGATGATGATGATGATGATGATGATATCATGATGATATCATGATGATGATATCATGATGATGATATCATGATGAGTTGATGATGATATCATGATGATGATATCATGATGAGATGATGATGATGATGATATCATGATGAGATGATGATGATGATATCATGATGAGATGATGATGATGATGATGATGATGATATCATGATGAGATGATGATGATGATATCATGATGAGATGATGATGATGATGATGATATCATGATGATGATATCATGATGATGATATCATGATGATGATATCATGATGATGATATCATGATGAGATGATGATGATGATGATATCATGATGATGATATCATGATGATGATATCATGATGAGATAATGATGATGATGATATCATGATGATGATATCATGATGAGATGATGATGATGATGATATCATGATGAGATGATGATGATATCATGATGAGATGATGATGATATCATGATGAGATGATGATGATATCATGATGAGATGATGATGATGATGATATCGAGATGATGATGATGATGATATCATGATGAGATGATGATGATGATGATGATGATGATGATGATGATATCATGATGAGATGATGATGATGATGATATCATGATGAGATGATGATGATATCATGATGAGATGATGATAATGATATCATGATGAGATGATGATGATGATGATATCATGATGAGATGATGATGATGATGATGATGATATCATGATGATGAGATGATGATGATGATGATGATGATGATGATATCATGATGATGAGATGATGATGATGATGATGATGATGATGATGATGATGATGATGATATAATGATGTTGATATGATGATGATATGTTGATAATGATAGCATGATGGGATGATGATATCATGATGATGATATCATGATGAGATGATGATGATATCATGATGAGATGATGATGATGATGATGATGATATCATGATGAGATGATGATGATATCATGATGAGATGATGATGATGATGATGATGATGATGATGGTGATGATGATGATATCATGATGAGATGATGATGATATCATGATGAGATGATGATGATGATGATATCATGATGAGATGATGATGATGAGGATATCATGATGAGAAGACGATGATGATGATATCATGATGATGATATCATGATGAGATGATGATGATGATATCATTATGATGATATCATGATGAGATGATGATGATGATGATGATGATGATATCATGATGATGATGATGATGATGATATCATGATGATGATATCATGATGAGATGATGATGATATCATGATGATGATATCATGATGAGATGATGATGATGATATCATGATGAGATGATGATGATGATATCATGATGAAATGATGATGATGATGATATCATGATGAGATGATGATGATGATGATATCATGATGATGATATCATGATGATGATATCATGATGAGATGATGATGATGATGATGATGATGATATCATGATGATGATATCATGATGAGATGATGATGATATCATGATGATGATATCATGATGATGATATCATGATGAGATGATGATGATGATGATATCATGATGAGATGATGATGATGATATCATGATGAGATGATGATGATGATGATGATGATGATATCATGATGAGATGATGATGATGATGATGATGATATCATGATGAGATGATGATGATATCATGATGAGATGATGATGATGATGATATCATGATGAGATGATGATGATGATGATATCATGATGAGATGATGATGATGATGATGATATCATGATGAGATGATGATGATGATGATGATATCATGATGAGATGATGATGATATCATGATGAGATGATGATGATGATGATGATATCATGATGAGATGATGATGATGATATCATGATGAGATGATGATGATGATATCATGATGAGATGATGATGATGATGAGGATATCATGATGAGAAGACGATGATGATGATATCATGATGATGATATCATGATGAGATGATGATGATGATATCATTATGATAATATCATGATGAGATGATGATGATGATATCATGATGAGATGATGATGATGATGATGATGATATCATGATGAGATGATGATGATGATATCATGATGATGATATCATGATGATGATATCATGATGAGATGATGATGATATCATGATGATATCATGATGAGATGATGATGAGGATATCATGATGAGAAGACGATGATGATGATATCATGATGATGATATCATGATGAGATGATGATGATGATGATATCATTGTGATAATATCATGATGAGATGATGATGATGATGATGATATCATGATGAGATGATGATGATATCATGATGAGACAATGATGATGATGATGATATCATGATGAGATGATGATGATATCATGATGAGATGATGATGATGATGATGATATCATGATGATGATATCATGATGAGATGATGATGATGATATCATGATGATGATATCATGATGAGATGATGATATCATGATGAGATGATGATGATGATATCATGATGAGATGATGATGATGATGATGATGATGATATCATGATGATATCATGATGATGATATCATGATGATGATATCATGATGAGTTGATGATGATATCATGATGATGATATCATGATGAGATGATGATGATGATGATATCATGATGAGATGATGATGATGATATCATGATGAGATGATGATGATGATGATGATGATATCATGATGAGATGATGATGATGATATCATGATGAGATGATGATGATGATGATGATATCATGATGATGATATCATGATGATGATATCATGATGATGATATCATGATGAGATGATGATGATGATGATATCATGATGATGATATCATGATGATGATATCATGATGAGATAATGATGATGATGATATCATGATGATGATATCATGATGAGATGATGATGATGATGATATCATGATGAGATGATGATGATATCATGATGAGATGATGATGATGATGATATCGAGATGATGATGATGATGATATCATGATGAGATGATGATGATGATGATGATGATGATGATGATGATGATATCATGATGAGATGATGATGATGATGATATCATGATGAGATGATGATGATATCATGATGAGATGATGATAATGATATCATGATGAGATGATGATGATGATGATATCATGATGAGATGATGATGATGATGATGATATCATGATGATGAGATGATGATGATGATGATGATGATGATATCATGATGATGAGATGATGATGATGATGATGATGATGATGATGATATAATGATGTTGATATGATGATGATATGTTGATAATGATAGCATGATGGGATGATGATATCATGATGATGATATCATGATGAGATGATGATGATATCATGATGAGATGATGATGATGATGATGATATCATGATGAGATGATGATGATATCATGATGAGATGATGATGATGATGATGATGATGATGATGATGATGGTGATGATGATGATATCATGATGAGATGATGATGATATCATGATGAGATGATGATGATGATGATATCATGATGAGATGATGATGATGAGGATATCATGATGAGAAGACGATGATGATGATATCATGATGATGATATCATGATGAGATGATGATGATGATATCATTATGATGATATCATGATGAGATGATGATGATGATGATGATGATGATATCATGATGATGATGATGATGATGATATCATGATGATGATATCATGATGAGATGATGATGATATCATGATGATGATATCATGATGAGATGATGATGATGATATCATGATGAGATGATGATGATATCATGATGAGATGATGATGATGATATCATGATGAGATGATGATGATATCATGATGAGATGATTATGATGATATCATGATGAGATGATGATGATGATGATGATGATATCATGATGATGATATCATGATGATGATATCATGATGATGATATCATGATGAGATGATGATGATGATGATATCATGATGATGATATCATGATGATGATATCATGATGAGATAATGATGATGATGATATCATGATGATGATATCATGATGAGATGATGATGATGATGATATCATGATGAGATGATGATGATATCATGATGAGATGATGATGATATCATGATGAGATGATGATGATGATGATATCGAGATGATGATGATGATGATATCATGATGAGATGATGATGATGATGATGATGATGATGATGATATCATGATGAGATGATGATGATGATGATGATGATGATGATGATGATGATGATGATGATGATGATGATGATATCATGATGAGATGATGATGATGATGATGATGATGATGATGATGATGATGATGATGAGATGATGATGATATCATGATGAGATGATGATGATATCATGATGATAATATCATGATGCGATGATGATGATGATTATGATATCATGATGATGATATAATGATGAGATGATGATAATGATATCATGATGAGATGATGATGCTATCATGATGATGATATCATGATGAGATGATGATGATATCATAATGATGATATTATGATGAGATGATTATGATGATATCATGATGAGATGATGATGATATCATGATGAGATTATGATGATGATGATGATGATGATGATGATATCATGATGAGATGATGATGATGATGATATCATGATGAGATGATGATGATGATGATATCATGATGAGATGATGATGATGATATCATGATGATGATGATGATGATGATATCATGATGATGATGATGATGATATCATGATGATGATATCATGATGATGATATCATGATGAGATGATGATGATATCATGATGATATTATCATGAGGAGATGATGATGATGATATCATGATGAGATGATGATGATATCATGATGAGATGATGATGATGATATCATGATGAGATGATGATGATATCATGATGAGATGATGATGATGATGATGATATCATGATGAGATGATGATGATGATGATGATGATGATGATATCATGATGAGATGATGATGATGATGATGATGATGATATCATGATGAGATGATGATGATGATATCATGATGATAATATCATGATGATATCATGATGATAATATCATGATGAGATGATGATGATGATATCATGATGAGATGATGATGATGATGATATCATGATGAGATGATGATGATGATATCATGATGATGATATCATGATGATGATATCATGATGAGATGATGATGATGATATCATTATGATAATATCATGATGAGATGATGATGATGATGATGATGATGATGATGATATCATGATGGGATGATGATGATGATGATATCATGATGAGATGATGATATCATGATGATATCATGATGATGATATCATGATGATGATATCATGATGATGATATCATGATGAGATGATGATGATATCATGATGATGATATCATGATGAGATGATGATGATGATATCATGATGAGATGATGATGATATCATGATGAGATGATGATGATGATATCATGATGAAATGATGATGATGATGATATCATGATGAGATGATGATGATGATGATATCATGATGATGATATCATGATGATGATATCATGATGAGATGATGATGATGATGATGATGATGATGATATCATGATGATGATATCATGATGAGATGATGATGATATCATGATGATGATATCATGATGATGATATCATGATGAGATGATGATGATGATGATATCATGATGAGATGATGATGATGATATCATGATGAGATGATGATGATGATGATGATGATGATGATGATATCATGATGAGATGATGATGATGATGATGATGATATCATGATGAGATGATGATGATATCATGATGAGATGATGATGATGATGATATCATGATGAGATGATGATGATGATGATATCATGATGAGATGATGATGATGATGATGATATCATGATGAGATGATGATGATGATGATGATATCATGATGAGATGATGATGATATCATGATGAGATGATGATGATGATGATGATATCATGATGAGATGATGATGATGATATCATGATGAGATGATGATGATGATATCATGATGAGATGATGATGATGATGATGAGGATATCATGATGAGAAGACGATGATGATGATATCATGATGATGATATCATGATGAGATGATGATGATGATATCATTATGATAATATCATGATGAGATGATGATGATGATATCATGATGAGATGATGATGATGATGATGATGATATCATGATGAGATGATGATGATGATATCATGATGATGATATCATGATGATGATATCATGATGAGATGATGATGATATCATGATGAGATGATGATGATGATATCATGATGATGATATCATGATGATGATGATATCATGATGATGATGATATCATGATGATGATGATATCATGATGATGATATCATGATGATGATATCATGATGATGATATCATGATGATGATATCATGATGAGATGATGATGATATCATGATGAGATGATGATGATGATATCATGATGATGATATCATGATGATGATGATATCATGATGATGATGATATCATGATGATGATATCATGATGATGATATCATGATGAGATGATGATGATGATGATGATGATGATGATATCATGATGATGATGATATCATGATGATGATATCATGATGATGATATCATGATGATGATATCATGATGATGATATCATGATGAGATGATGATGATGATGATGATGATGATATCATGATGATGATATCATGATGATGATATCATGATGATGATATCATGATGATGATGATGATGATATCATGATGATGATATCATGATGAGATGATGATGATGATGATGATATCATGATGAGATGATGATGATATCATGATGAGATGATGATGATGATGATGATGATGATGATGATGATGATGATGATATCATGATGATATGATGATGATGATATGATGAGATGATGATGATATCATGATGAGATGATGATGATGATGATGATGATGATGATGATGATATCATGATGATGATATCATGATGAGATGATGATGATGATGATGATATCATGATGATGATATCATGATGAGATGATGATGATGATATCATTATGATAATATCATGATGAGATGATGATGATGATGATGATATCATGATGAGATGATGATGATGATGATGATGATATCATGATGAGATGATGATGATGATATCATGATGATGATATCATGATGATGATATCATGATGAGATGATGATGATATCATGATGATGATATCATGATGAGATGATGATGATGATATCATGATGAGATGATGATATCATGATGAGATGATGATGATGATATCATGATGAGATGATGATGATGATATCATGATGAGATGATGATGATATCATGATGAGATGATGATGATGATATCATGATGAGATGATGATGATGATGATATCATGATGAGATGATGATGATGATGATGATGATATCATGATGAGATGATGATGATGATGATGATATCATGATGAGATGATGATGATGATATCATGATGATAATATCATGATGAGATGATGATGATGATGATGATGATATCATGATGAGATGATGATGATGATGATGATGATATCATGATGAGATGATGATGATGATATCATGATGAAAATATCATGATGAGATGATGATGATGATGATGATATCATGATGAGATGATGATGATGATGATGATGATGATATCATGATGAGATGATGATGATGATATCATGATGATGATATCATGATGATGATATCATGATGATGATATCATGATGATGATATCATGATGAGATGATGATGATATCATTATGATAATATCATGATGAGATGATGATGATGATGATGATGATAATATCATGATGAGATGATGATGATGATGATGATATCATGATGAGATGATGATGATGATATCATGATGATGATATCATGATGATGATATCATGATGAGATGATGATGATATCATGATGATGATATCATGATGAGATGATGATGATGATGATGATATCATGATGAGATGATGATGATATCATGATGAGATGATGATGATGATATCATGATGAGATGATGATGATGATGATATCATGATGAGATGATGATGATGATGATATCATGATGATGATATCATGATGATGATATCATGATGAGATGATGATGATGATGATGATGATGATATCATGATGATGATATCATGATGAGATGATGATGATATCATGATGAGATGATGATGATATCATGATGAGATGATGATGATGATATCATGATGAGATGATGATGATGATGATATCATGATGAGATGATGATGATGATGATGATATCATGATGAGATGATGATGATGATGATGATATCATGATGAGATGATGATGATATCATGATGAGATGATGATGATGATGATATCATGATGAGATGATGATGATGATATCATGATGAGATGATGATGATGATATCATGATGAGATGATGATGATGAGGATATCATGATGAGAAGACGATGATGATGATATCATGATGATGATATCATGATGAGATGATGATGATGATATCATTATGATAATATCATGATGAGATGATGATGATGATGATGATGATATCATGATGAGATGATGATGATGATGATGATGATATCATGATGAGATGATGATGATATCATGATGAGATGATGATGATGATGATGATGATGATGATGATGAGATGATGATGATGATGATGATATCATGATGATGATATCATGATGATGATATCATGATGAGATGATGATGATGATATCATGATGAGATGATGATGATATCATGATGAGATGATGATGATGATGATGATGATGATGATGATGAGATGATGATGATGATGATGATATCATGATGAGATGATGATGATGATATCATGATGAGATGATGATGATGATGATGATGATGATGAGATGATGATGATGATGATGATGATATCATGATGAGATGATGATGATGATATGATGATATGATGATATGATGATGATGATCATGATGAGATGATGATGATATCATGATGAGATGATGATGATGATATCATGATGAGATGATGATGATGAGGATATCATGATGAGAAGACGATGATGATGATATCATGATGATGATATCATGATGAGATGATGATGATGATATCATTATGATAATATCATGATGAGATGATGATGATGATGATGATATCATGATGATGATATCATGGTGAGATGATGATATCATGATGAGATGATGATATCATGATGAGATGATGATGATGATGATGATGATGATGATGATATCATGATGATGATGATGATGATGATGATGATAATGATGATATCATGATGATGATATCATGATGAGATGATGATGATGATATCATGATGATGATATCATGATGAGATGATGATGACGATGATGATGATGATATCATGATGATGATATCATGATGAGATGATGATATCATGATGAGATGATGATATCATGATGAGATGATGATGATGATATCATGATGAGATGATGATGATGATGATGATGATATCATGATGATGATGATGATGATGATGATGATGATGATGATGATGATGATGATATCATGATGAGATGATGATGATGATATCATGATGATGATATCATGACGAGATGATGATGATGATGATGATTATGATATCATGATGAGATGATGATTATGATGATGATGATATCATGATGAGATGATGATGATATCATGATGAGATGATGATGATGATATGATGAGATGATGATGATGATATCATGATGAGATGATGATGATGATGATGATGATGATAATATCATGATGAGATGATGATGATATCATGATGAGATGATGATGATGATATGATGAGATGATGATGATGATGATATCATGATGAGATGATGATGATGATGATGATGATGATATCATGATGAGATGATGATGATGATATCATGATGATATCATGATGAGATAATGATGATGATGATGATATCATGATGAGATGATGATGATATCATGATGAGATGATGATGATGATATCATGATGAGATGATGATGATGATATCATGATGAGATGATGATGATGATATCATGATGAGATGATGATGATGATGATGATGATGATGATGATGATATCATGATGAGATGATGATGATGATGATGATATCATGATGAGATGATGATGATGATGATATCATGATGAGATGATGATGATGATATCATGATGAGAAGATGATGATGATGATATCATGATGAGATGATGATGATGATGATATCATGATGAGATGATGATGATGAGATGATGATAATGATATCATGATGAGATGATGATATCATGATGAGATGATGATGATATCATGATGAGATGATGATGATGATGATGATATCATGATGAGATGATGATGATGATATCATGATGAGATGATGATGATGATGATGATGAGATGATGATGATGATGATGATGATATCATGATGAGATGATGATGATGATATGATGATATGATGATATGATGATGATGATCATGATGAGATGATGATGATATCATGATGAGATGATGATGATGATATCATGATGAGATGATGATGATGAGGATATCATGATGAGAAGACGATGATGATGATATCATGATGATGATATCATGATGAGATGATGATGATGATATCATTATGATAATATCATGATGAGATGATGATGATGATGATGATATCATGATGATGATATCATGGTGAGATGATGATATCATGATGAGATGATGATGATGATATCATGATGAGATGATGATGATGATGATGATGATGATGATGATATCATGATGATGATGATGATGATGATGATGATAATGATGATATCATGATGATGATATCATGATGAGATGATGATGATGATATCATGATGATGATATCATGATGAGATGATGATGACGATGATGATGATGATATCATGATGATGATATCATGATGAGATGATGATATCATGATGAGATGATGATATCATGATGAGATGATGATGATGATGATGATATCATGATGATGATGATGATGATGATGATGATGATATCATGATGAGATGATGATGATGATATCATGATGAGATGATGATGATGATATCATGATGATGATATCATGACGAGATGATGATGATGATGATGATTATGATATCATGATGAGATGATGATTATGATGATGATGATATCATGATGAGATGATGATGATATCATGATGAGATGATGATGATGATATGATGAGATGATGATGATGATATCATGATGAGATGATGATGATGATGATGATGATGATGATGATGATGATATCATGATGAGATGATGATGATATCATGATGAGATGATGATGATGATATGATGAGATGATGATGATGATATCATGATGAGATGATGATGATGATGATGATGATATCATGATGAGATGATGATGATGATATCATGATGATATCATGATGAGATAATGATGATGATGATGATATCATGATGAGATGATGATGATATCATGATGAGATGATGATGATGATATCATGATGAGATGATGATGATGATATCATGATGAGATGATGATGATGATGATGATGATGATGATGATGATGATGATATCATGATGAGATGATGATGATGATGATGATATCATGATGAGATGATGATGATGATGATGATATCATGATGAGATGATGATGATGATATCATGATGAGAAGATGATGATGATGATATCATGATGAGATGATGATGATGATGATATCATGATGAGATGATGATGATGAGATGATGATAATGATATCATGATGAGATGATGATATCATGATGAGATGATGATGATATCATGATGAGATGATGATGATGATGATATCATGATGAGATGATGATGATGATATCATGATGATAATATCATGATGAGATGATGATGATGATGATATCATGATGAGATGATGATGATATCATGATGATGATATCATGATGAGATGATGATATCGATGATGATGATGATATCGATGATGATGATGATATCATGATGATGATATCATGATGAGATGATGATATCATGATGAGATGATGATATCATGATAAGATGATGATGATGATATCATGATGAGATGATGATGATGATGATGGTATCATGATGAGATGATGATGATGATGATGATGATGATATCATGATGAGATGATGATGATATCATGATGAGATGATGATGATGATGATGATGATGATGATGATGATGATGATGATGATATCATGATGAGATGATGATGATATCATGATGATAGCATGATGATGATATCATGATGAGATGATGATGATATCATGATGAGACGATGATGATGATATCATGATGATGATATCATGATGACAAGACGATGATGATGATATCATGATGAGATGATGATAATGATAGCATGATGAGATGATGATGATAATGATATCATGATGAGATGATGATGATGATGATATCATGATGAGATGATGATGATGATGATGATGATGATGATGATATCATGATGAGATGATGATGATGATATCATGATGAGATGATGATGATGAGATGATGATGATGATGATGATGAGATGATGATGATGATGATATCATGATGATGATATCATGATGATAATATCATGATGATATCATGATGATGATATCATGATGATGATATCATGATGAGATGATGATGATATCATGATGAGATGATAATGATGATATCATGATGAGATGATGATGATATCATGATGAGATGATGATGATGATGATATCATTATGAGATGATGATGATGATATAAAGATGATAATATCATGATGAGATGATGATGATGATGATATCATGATGATGATATCATGATGATAATATCATGATGAGATAATGATGATGATATCATGATGATGATATCATGATGAGATGATGATGATATCATGATGATGATATCATGATGAGATGATAATGATGATATCATGATGAGATGATGATATCATGATGAGATGATGATGATGATGATGATGATATCATGATGATGATATCATGATGATGATATCATGATGAGATGATGATGATGATGATGATATCATGATGATGATATCATGATGAGATGATGTTGATGATGATGATGATGATGATGATGATTTCATGATGATGAGATGATGATGATGAGATGATGATGATGATGATGATGATGATGATGATGATATCATGATGATGAGATGATGATGATGATGATGATATAATGATGTTAATATGATGATGATATGATGATAATGATAGCATGATGGGATGATGATATCATGATGATGATATCATGATGAGATGATGATGATCTCATGATTATGATATCATGATGAACTCATGATTATGATATCATGATGAGATGATGATGATATCATGATGGGATGATGATATCATGATGATGATATCATGATGAGATGATGATGATATCATGATGGGATGATGATATCATGATGATGATATCATGATGAGATGATGATGATATCATGATGATGATATCATGATGGGATGATGATATCATGATGATGATATCATGATGAGATGATGATGATATCATGATGATGATATCATGATGAGATGATGATGATATCATGATGAGATGATGATGATGATGATGATGATATCATGATGAGATGATGATGATATCATGATGAGATGATGATGATGATATCATGATGAGATGATGATGATATCATGATGAGATGATGATAATGATATCATGATGAGATGATGATGATGATATCATGATGAGATGATGATGATGATGATGATGATGATGATGATATCATGATGAGATGATGATGATGATATCATGATGAGATGATGATGATGATGAGATGATGATGATGATGATGATGATGATATCATGATGAGATGATGATGATGATATGATGATATGATGATATGATGATGATGATATGATGATGATGATGATGATGATGATGATGATGATGATGATGATGATGATGATATGATGATATCATGATGAGATGATGATGATGATGATATCATGATGAGATGATGATGATATCATGATGAGATGATGATGATGATGATGATATCATGATGAGATGATGATGATATCATGATGAGATGATGATGATGATATCATGATGAGATGATGATGATGAGGATATCATGATGAGAAGACGATGATGATGATATCATGATGATGATATCATGATGAGATGATGACGATGATATCATTATGATAATATCATGATGAGATGATGATGATGATGATGATGATAATGATATCATGATGATGATATCATGGTGAGATGATGATATCATGATGAGATGATGATGATGATATCATGATGAGATGATGATGATGATGATGATATCATGATGATGATGATGATGATGATGATGATATCATGATGAGATGATGATGATGATATCATGATGATGATATCATGACGAGATGATGATGATGATGATGATTATGATATCATGATGAGATGATGATGATGATGATGATGATATCATGATGAGATGATGATGATATCATGATGAGATGATGATGATGATGATATGATGAGATGATGATGATGATATCATGATGAGATGATGATGATGATGATGATGATGATGATGATGATATCATGATGAGATGATGATGATATCATGATGAGATGATGATGATGATATGATGAGATGATGATGATGATATCATGATGAGATGATGATGATGATGATGATGATGATGATGATGATGATGATATCATGATGAGATGATGATGATGATATCATGATGATATCATGATGAGATAATGATGATGATGATGATATCATGATGAGATGATGATGATATCATGATGAGATGATGATGATGATATCATGATGAGATGATGATGATGATATCATGATGAGATGATGATGATGATGATGATGATGATGATGATATCATGATGAGATGATGATGATGATGATGATATCATGATGAGATGATGATGATGATGATATCATGATGAGAAGATGATGATGATGATATCATGATGAGATGATGATGATGATGATATCATGATGAGATGATGATGATGAGATGATGATAATGATATCATGATGAGATGATGATATCATGATGAGATGATGATGATATCATGATGAGATGATGATGATGATGATATCATGATGAGATGATGATGATGATATCATGATGATAATATCATGATGAGATGATGATGATGATGATATCATGATGAGATGATGATGATGATGATGATATCATGATGATAATATCATGATGAGATGATGATGATATCATGATGATGATACAAAACACAAAGTGTAGACTGCTGCGCCTGTATGTAAACGGGTATGCAGCACTCGGGCACCGCTAGTGTCTCACTTCTAGCAAAATAAATACAATACAAAGAAAAACGTGACCAGTGCGCTTCAACCAACACTACACACACTTATATTTACCCTTAGAACAAGTATGTATCTTGCAGTGTTGTACAAAGGGAATATGAAAAATAAAAGAATAAAACACACAATAGTGTAATATATCAAAGAAAAAGTGAAATAAAGTGAATGAATTGTGCCAAGTGGCCACTCACATTCGTCTGAGCAACTACTTGCTCAGGGATATCAGCATAAGGGAGCCCAGGGAAAGGGTTAATGATGTTCCGTCACTTCATCCATGAAGACTCCACAAAACACATGAGGAAGAAGGAAGGCAAGGATATTAATGAACACTGTTTAATATGTAATACAAATAAAACATAGAATTCTTACAGTTAAAATCTGAAGAGTCCTCAATTTCATTAAAAGCAGTAAAAATGGTAAAAATCCTTGAAAAAGAGTCCAGTGTTGCACATCCCTTGTTTCCTATAGCACACAACGCGTTTCTCCTCTTTGGTGAGGCTTTTTCAAGTGTCCTCATGTGTTCTCAGCTGGGTCCTTAAATAGTGTGTCGCATAATTGATCCTCATCTGTCTCCCACCTGTTGCGTGTCTCCGTTGCCATGGAGACAAGTTTTTTCGTCTCCTCCCTTCATTTCTGATTGGTCCTGCTGTCACACCCCCTTCTCTCTGCATGACTGGGCTAAATGTCTCAGCAGAAACGGAGAGACATGCAGTGTGGAAGATAAGGGGGAGTGGTTATATAACAATGTTAGGATAGGCAGAGGTAAGATCTCAGTATTGCTTTCAGCAGATAGGCAGACAATAGCAAATGTAAACACCTTAAAAACGAAAAATCTTATACCAGCAGCACCAAGCATCTCCTATTCCATAACAAAGGAAAAAAGAGAAAGGAAAGACTTATATAAAGCTGCCCTTTGTATTGTTGTACTCACCACCCACATCCACTGATATTAAACAAGAAAGGGGGGGTGGGGGTGGGAAAGGCAGGGGGAGGGGCTGGATGCTGCTAGTGTCTCTGACAGTGTATGATAACTGATCAGAGACATGAGGTTCAGGAAGTTATACACAGTCCATAAAATCACTAACACATACTGATTGTTTATACAAAATATATATAAAGAGACATCTTCCAATTGACTCATAAAAAAATTGAATAGGTCAAACTCTGCATTTAACCCCTTGGGTGCCAGGGTTTGTAGTTCGTATACCCCCATGATGATGATATCATGAAGATGATGATATCATGATGAGATGATGATGATGATGATATCATGATGAGATGATGATGATATCATGATGATGATATCATGATGAGATGATGATGATATCATGATGAGATGATGATGATATCATGATAAGATGATGATGATGATGATGATGATATCATGATGATGATATCATGATGAGATGATGATAATGATATCATGATGAGATGATGATGATATCATGATGAGATGATGATGATGATGATGATATCATGATGATGATATCATGATGAGATGATGATAATGATATCATGATGAGATGATGATGATGATGATGATATCATGATGAGATGATGATGATATCATGATGAGATGATGATGATGATGATGATGATGATATCATGATGAGATGATGATGATATCATGATGATGATATCATGATGAGATGATGATATCGATGATGATGATGATATCGATGATGATGATGATATCATGATGATGATATCATGATGAGATGATGATATCATGATGAGATGATGATATTATGATAAGATGATGATGATGATATCATGATGAGATGATGATGATGATGATGGTATCATGATGAGATGATGATGATGATGATGATGATGATATCATGATGAGATGATGATGATATTATGATGATGATATCATGATGAGATGATGATGATATCATGATGAGACGATGATGATGATATCATGCTGAGATGATGATGATGATATCATGATGATGATATCATGATGAGATGATGATGATATCATGATGAGACGATGATGATGATATCATGATGATGATATCATGATGACAAGACGATGATGATGATATCATGATGAGATGATGATAATGATAGCATGATGAGATGATGATGATAATGATATCATGATGAGATGATGATGATGATGATATCATGATGAGATGATGATGATGATGATGATGATATCATGATGAGATGATGATGATGATATCATGATGAGATGATGATGATGAGATGATGATGATGATGATGATGATATCATGATGATGATATCATGATGATAATATCATGATGAGATAATGATGATGATATCATGATGATGATATCATGATGAGATGATGATGATATCATGATGAGATGATAATGATGATATCATGATGAGATGATGATGATATCATGATGAGATGATAATGATGATATCATGATGAGATGATGATGATGATGATGATATCATTATGAGATGATGATGATGATATAAAGATGATAATATCATAATGAGATGATGATGATGATGATATCATGATGATGATATCATGATGATAATATCATGATGAGATAATGATGATGATATCATGATGATGATATCATGATGAGATGATGATGATATCATGATGATGATATCATGATGAGATGATAATGATGATATCATGATGAGATGATGATATCATGATGAGATGATGATGATGATGATATCATGATGATGATATCATGATGAGATGATGATGATGATGATGATGATGATGATATCATGATGATGATATCATGATGAGATGATGATGATGATGATGATGATGATGATATCATGATGATGAGATGATGATGATGAGATGATGATGATGATGATGATGATGATGATGATATAATGATGTTAATATGATGATGATATGATGATAATGATAGCATGATGGGATGATGATATCATGATGATGATATCATGATGAGATGATGATGATCTCATGATTATGATATCATGATGATCTCATGATTATGATATCATGATGATCTCATGATTATGATATCATGATGAGATGATGATGATATCATGATGGGATGATGATATCATGATGATGATATCATGATGAGATGATGATGATATCATGATGGGATGATGATATCATGATGATGATATCATGATGAGATGATGATGATATCATGATGATGATATCATGATGAGATGATGATGATGATATCATGATGAGAAGATGATGATGATGATATCATGATGAGATGATGATGATGATGATATCATGATGAGATGATGATGATGAGATGATGATAATGATATCATGATGAGATGATGATATCATGATGAGATGATGATGATATCATGATGAGATGATGATGATGATGATATCATGATGAGATGATGATGATGATATCATGATGATAATATCATGATGAGATGATGATGATGATATCATGATGAGATGATGATGATGATGATATCATGATGATAATATCATGATGAGATGATGATGATATCATGATGATGATATCATGATGATGATGATATCATGATGAGATGATGATGATGATGATATCATGATGAGATGATGATGATATCATGATGATGATATCATGATGAGATGATGATATCGATGATGATGATGATATCGATGATGATGATGATATCATGATGATGATATCATGATGATGATATCATGATGAGATGATGATATCATGATGAGATGATGATATCATGATGAGATGATGATATCATGATAAGATGATGATGATGATATCATGATGAGATGATGATGATGATGATGGTATCATGATGAGATGATGATGATGATGATGATATCATGATGAGATGATGATGATATCATGATGATGATATCATGATGAGATGATGATGATATCATGATGAGACGATGATGATGATATCATGCTGAGATGATGATGATGATATCATGATGATGATATCATGATGAGATGATGATGATATCATGATGAGACGATGATGATGATATCATGATGATGATATCATGATGACAAGACGATGATGATGATATCATGATGAGATGATGATAATGATAGCATGATGAGATGATGATGATAATGATATCATGATGAGATGATGATGATGATGATATCATGATGAGATGATGATGATGATGATGATGATGATGATGATATCATGATGAGATGATGATGATGATATCATGATGAGATGATGATGATGAGATGATGATGATGATGATGATGATATCATGATGATGATATCATGATGATAATATCATGATGAGATAATGATGATGATATCATGATGATGATATCATGATGAGATGATGATGATATCATGATGAGATGATAATGATGATATCATGATGAGATGATGATGATATCATGATGAGATGATAATGATGATATCATGATGAGATGATGATGATGATGATATCATTATGAGATGATGATGATGATATAAAGATGATAATATCATGATGAGATGATGATGATGATGATATCATGATGATGATATCATGATGATAATATCATGATGAGATAATGATGATGATATCATGATGATGATATCATGATGAGATGATGATGATATCATGATGATGATATCATGATGAGATGATCATGATGATATCATGATGAGATGATGATATCATGATGAGATGATGATGATGATGATGATGATATCATGATGATGATATCATGATGAGA
>CM069867.1:35194002-35196502 GCA_036172795.1 Pelodytes ibericus
AGATGATGATGATATCATGATGAGATGATGATGATGATGATGATATCATGATGAGATGATGATAATGATATCATGATGAGATGATGATGATGATGATATCATGATGAGATGATGATGATATCATGATGAGATGATGATGATGATGATGATGATGATGATATCATGATGAGATGATGATGATATCATGATGATGATATCATGATGAGATGATGATAATGATATCATGATGAGATGATGATGATGATGATGATATCATGATGAGATGATGATGATATCATGATGAGATGATGATGATGATGATGATGATATCATGATGAGATGATGATGATATCATGATGATGATATCATGATGAGATGATGATATCGATGATGATGATGATATCGATGATGATGATGATATCATGATGATAATATCATGATGAGATAATGATGATGATATCATGATGATGATATCATGATGAGATGATGATGATATCATGATGAGATGATAATGATGATATCATGATGAGATGATGATGATATCATGATGAGATGATAATGATGATATCATGATGAGATGATGATGATGATGATATCATTATGAGATGATGATGATGATATAAAGATGATAATATCATGATGAGATGATGATGATGATGATATCATGATGATGATATCATGATGATAATATCATGATGAGATAATGATGATGATATCATGATGATGATATCATGATGAGATGATGATGATATCATGATGATGATATCATGATGAGATGATAATGATCATATCATGATGAGATGATGATATCATGATGAGATGATGATGATGATGATGATGATGATGATATCATGATGATGATATCATGATGAGATGATGATGATGATGATGATGATGATGATGATGATGATATCATGATGATGATATCATGATGAGATGATGTTGATGATGATGATGATGATGATGATGATATCATGATGATGAGATGATGATGATGAGATGATGATGATGATGATGATGATGATGATGATATCATGATGATGAGATGATGATGATGATGATGATATAATGATGTTAATATGATGATGATATGATGATAATGATAGCATGATGGGATGATGATATCATGATGATGATATCATGATGAGATGATGATGATCTCATGATTATGATATCATGATGATCTCATGATTATGATATCATGATGAGATGATGATGATATCATGATGGGATGATGATATCATGATGATGATATCATGATGAGATGATGATGATATCATGATGGGATGATGATATCATGATGATGATATCATGATGAGATGATGATGATATCATGATGATGATATCATGATGAGATGATGATGATATCATGATGAGATGATGATGATGATGATGATATCATGATGAGATGATGATGATATCATGATGAGATGATGATGATGATATCATGATGAGATGATGATGATATCATGATGAGATGATGATAATGATATCATGATGAGATGATGATGATGATATCATGATGGGATGATGATGATGATGATGAGATGATGATGATGATGATGATGATGATGATGATATCATGATGAGATGATGATGATGATATCATGATGAGATGATGATGATGATGATGATGATGATGAGATGATGATGATGATGATGATGATGATGATGATGATGATGATGATGATGATGATGATATCATGATGAGATGATGATGGTGATATGATGATATGATGATATGATGATGATGATATGATGATGATGATGATGATGATGATGATGATGATGATATGATGATATGATGATATCATGATGAGATGATGATGATGATGATATCATGATGAGATGATGATGATGATGATATCATGATGAGATGATGATGATGATATCATGATGAGATGATGATGATGATGATATCATGATGAGATGATGATGATGAGCATATCATGATGAAAAGACGATGATGATGATATCATGATGATGATATCATGATGAGATGATGATATCATTATGATAATATCATGATGAGATGATGATGATAATGATGATGATGATGATATCATGATGATGATATCATGGTGAGATGATGATATCATGATGAGATGATGATATCATGATGAGATGATGATGATGATGATGATGATATCACGATGATGATGATGATGATGATGATAATGATGATATCATGATGATGATATCATGATGAGATGATGATGACGATGATGATGATGATATCATGATGAGATGATGATGATGATGATGATGATGAGATGATGATGATGATGATGATGATGATATCATGATGAGATGATGATGATGATATCATGATGAGATGATGATGATGATGATGATGATGAGATGATGATGATGATGATGATGATGATATCATGATGAGATGATGATGATGATATCATGATGAGATGATGATGATGATGATGATGATGATATCATGATGAGATGATGATGATATCATGATGAGATGATGATGATGATATAATGATGTTAATATGATGATGAT